>BGPR01021147.1:0-24503 GCA_013235015.1 Araneus ventricosus
ACGTGGAGATTCGTCAACATCTCGAGTTCGAATTTTCTGACGATTACAATACTTTCTCTTTGTATACTTCGTATACGACAAAGTAAAAACATATTTATGTATTCTTCACTTATAAAATGAAATATTAAATATAATTTTACATTCTTTGTCATATAAGTAAATTTCGTTCCAGATTGCCTCTTCTAAACGGTTGTAGCAAAATTTTAAAGAAGTTTATAGTGCAGTTTTTCTTATATATACGGGGTGCTTAAAACAATTGGTCCAAACGTGTAAAACACAGGAAACCAAGAAAGTTCCGTAATGGTTTTCCTGGGTCGGAGATGAAAACTACGTATTTAACTTGTAGGGAAAAGTGGGGTAAACCCGGGTTCCTAAGACTCGAAGGCCTGTTGGAGCTAAACTGTTCGACATAGAGCTTCTCAAATTTTATTAAAATATTCATTGTTTATCGGTGTACAATATATCTTTCAGGAAAAATCAGAGTACCCGGTTTTACCCCGAGTGCAGAAGTTATAATAAACGAGATATAACCGCGCAAATATTGGGCTAAATTCCTATTGTTTGATACTGATTTGTTAGCATTAGTAAACCTATAATAAGCTTGATTAAATATGGTTTATATAACTGTAATGATTTTTAAGTAAGGGCAGTTTGAAATCAAACGAACGTTAGAGACTTGACGTCTTAAAACAAATAAACGTTCACAGATGCATTGAATTCAACAGGTGCAACACGCCACAAAGACTGTTCCTTTTTCTTGAGTAGCAGAGTGTAATTCAGTATCTGTCCGCTAGAAAGAACTATTGGCGCCAGAATTAAGGGTACCCGGTTGCATATTTACAAACCCTACCCTGATAGAACTGAGGCAGGAAATCAGTCAATGTCATTGGCTACGAGGGGCAGTGACGTCGTTTCCAGTACTCGCACGAAGCGTACGGCAATCATAACTAAACAAGAGTCGTCCTACTTTTCTTCTCCGTTTTCCCACAGTTGAACACCGAAAACTTTCTTCCGTGGGTTGAAAAATTTTTTAAAATGAAATTATTTTTTAAAATATCGTAAAAAGGAAAGCATCCCACACTGTAAGAAATTATACTAATGAAAAGTCTAATGATAACAACTTTGTTTGAAGGGTATTAACTAACAGGTTAGACAAATGTTGATGGTTTTTTGACGTCATGCCAGTGAAAATAGTTCATTTGATGTTTCAAAGTCAACTAATCTAACTCTAATTAATGCCAAATAATAGTAAAATTATTAATTATTATTATTAATGCCAATAATAATAAAAAGGAAAAGAGGATAATCGCTAGACTAAATAAAATTGCTACGTAGGTGCGTATCGTAGAACAAAATTCGCGAAGTCCAAGCAACGGAGACTTGAACTAATTCAAAGTCCACATTCAATCGCTTGTTTTGTTATAATTTCTGTACGAGAGCAAAGAACGACGTCAATGGCTCTCGGCGAAGCGAGCCAATCATATTGTCCGATTTCCTGCCTCAGTTCTATCAGGGTAGGGTTTGTAAATATGCTACCCGGTTTTACCCCACTCTTCCCTGTTTCTCATTCATTCAATCTAGTGGTCAATGACGAGGTCTATATTAACTACCAGACTATTAACTTTCTCAATATTGTTCAAGAAAATTTATATATTTTTTTAGTTCTTTGCATATAAGACGAAAAATATTTCTTAACTTGAATCATAAGATGACATAAAAATTTTTAACTAACAACTCGCCATCGGCAATTGATCGCCAAGAGTAGATGCCCTTCGTCTTTTTATAAATAACAGTAAAGGCGTTCATGATACTTTCGGGTCTATTCTGGTACCCCCAGTTGGGGGGGGAGACGTCACTTTTCCCGCTCGTAAACAACTGAAAAAGTGACGCCCCCCAACCCAACCGGGAGTACCAGAATAGATCCTTTTAACTGACCTTGATTTTGATAATAAAACTAAATTTAACACCGCAGTTTTGGTTTTGCATCTAACGAAATTCGACTTTTTATTTTGCTTTGTCATATCGTATGAAATCAGTAAAACTATAAAAAATTCTGCAAAATGCATCAGAAAATATAAAATTTTCTATAGAATCTTTAATTTCTCTCATCAGATTTATTGAAGAACTAGCAGTACGCGCGCGGCGTTGCCCGTGACATAATGACTTCAACAAAATGAAAAAAAGCCCGACGTTTTGAAAACGAAATCAAAATATATATTATCGATTTCGTTCTCGATTTTTAGTCAAAGTACACGCAGGAACTTGAGTGAGATGAATAACGTGATCTTTTAACTAAAGATATCGGCGACTATCAAAAAGTATAAAACAAATAAATATCAAATTATTCTTGGATAAGTAAAATAAAGTAATGAAGATTTGCTGACGCAATAAAATGATCGCGAGTGTGGCGTGACTTTCGATTGTTACAGCCAGCAAATCGGATAGTAGAAATACATTCTGGGAACTGAGAGTAACCTTGGGTCGGTCGAAAGCTTCGTCGAATCGGATACGCGAGAGAAAATGTTTTGAACTGATCAATAAAAAAATTCATAGAAAATCGGAGAAAAAAGATATTTTAAACATTCTTGTTTTAAAACAGGGATAAATATTCCAGTTTATACCTAAAAAATATTGAAAATGATAGCGTTATTAGAAATAGAAGGAAAAAAAACTGAAAGTTAAAAATATAAAGGAAAAGTAACTATTATTTAAAAATTTTCTCAAAATTCAGTAAATTATGTTGGAAATTCAAAACAAACTTCATTAGAACGAAAATTGTTTGTTCTATCCGATGGTGCATTGATTGTTTTTCAACGATCATTAGAAGAGATACTACAGCCATAAACGTGCCAAAAATGGCCCCAAACAACAGAAAACAATAAATAAAAAAATTTCTAGATTAAATTTTAAAATTCCGACTTCGAGATGCATTGAGTCACAATTAAGACTACTTTGTGCCAAATTTCAAGGCTATAAGTGTGATAGATTCATCTGGACATCGCACGTACGCGCACACACATAAAAGTTCAATGATTTTGTAAGTAATGCGATATCTCTCACCAAAAAATTAGACGTACCTACCAGCCGAATTCCAAAAGTGAATTAAATATAAGAAAAAATTACATTAATTTCTTTTGTTTGCGTTGGTACTCAATAAAATATGTACTCTCAGTCAGCCTAAAAAGAAGAAACCAAATGAAACAAAAAAAGTTACATTTCGTTTTGAGTATAATCTTGCCGTTTCTACGGGGAGTGGAGAAAGAAGTTTTTCCAAATTAAGATTATTTGAGAAGCACCATGTCACAAGAATGTTTAATTGGGGTTTCTATCATTTCAATTCAGCAAGAAGTCGTGAATTCTGATTACACCGATGGGTTTTCGTCATAATGTTGCTTTTGTTACATTTTATTTATATTATATGCTTTGACAATGTATGCAACAGTTTTTTAATTAAAATTTTTTAACTACAAGTTTTTTAATTGCATTTCCCTTAACTTGTTCCTTTAATTTAATTTTCGGGAAGCTATGGACGAGATTTTCTGTTCTGTTTACTTGCGGTAATGTACAACTTCTGTGCCGGAGACCGTTTTCCGGTGTAATGCTTCGTCGAATAAAAACCGGAAGTGGGGCCGGGAAGTCCTGATCACGGAAATTATATGTACTCAAATTAAACAAAACAGAAAATTCGTGCATTGTTAATCATTACTACAGGGGGAGGGCGCCGAAAAAGAAGTATTTCAGACTTGGAAAAATTCTAAAGCCGAAACTAGATCTAGGCCTGTAAAGAACGGCTTAACTAATATTGTATGTTGATTAGTTTGTTTTGCGTCAAATTTCAAAATGTTTCATTCTTTAATATTTGACATCCAATTTTTAAAATATTCCAATAAGTAAATATTAATTTGTTGATTGGAATATTTTCAAATATTTTAATTTTCCAAATGGGTCATCTATTTTGCAAAATTAGTGTGTATAGCAAGCATTGCAGACATTTCTACTGTATTTAGTTACGCAATCGTAATCGTCATTGAAATGATCAACTTGCTTTCTATTGGTTGCCGTAAACGTGTGATTGGTGGTGTGATCAATGGTACTGGAAATACTAACCTGAGAGTTTGTTTATGTCGTATTAGGAATTAACTAAATCTATTGTTTTTGAAATTAAACAATTTCAAAATGGAGGGCGAAATGCCCAACGATGTTGATGGTAAGTGATTTCCACTATTATTTTTTTTCGTATTAAATTAGACTTTTTATAAACTAACTAGTTTTAATGATGGAATAAAAAATAAACGATTAAAGGAAACGAACGTGAATGATGACACATTTTGTGTGCTATGCACCTATTGCGTGAAAGATTACATTTAATTTCGCGAATTTTATTAAGGAGTGCAGAAGTAGTCTTTAAATTTCCAACATTGTTATAAATGCTAATATGATGCTGTGACAATATAAAACACTTACCGATTGAGTAGTTTGTTGTCATTTCCTGATTGTTTTTGGATGCTTTAAAACTGTTTTGTTGCAAAACTGATCAAGATTATATTTATAATCTAACCTATACATACTTATTCAGTTTATAAGTTTTGTTTCATAGTGGTTTCTAAGAACTGAAATAAAGGATTTCATCATATTATTAGTCTGTGTCATCATCTGGTTTTGATACTTTTTTTGAATAGTTTCACTCTCCAGAAATGCTTTCAGATTAAAGTTAATGCGAATTTAGTTGACAGTTTGTTAGTAAACATTCTAAGAACTGTTTTTCTCCTTTTTCTTGGTTCATTATCAAAATTAGACAAAAGAACATAAATATACTATGTGGAGAAGATTGTTTTGCTTACTGACTACATTTTAACATTTTTGAGAATCTATTGAATTTGTTTCACATATTTAAATTTCAAATTTTGCATTTTTACAGAAAGCAAAGTGCAGACTATTCTTAGGTTGGAAAAATTGTGTTACTTAATATAAAATTATGTAAAAATGAAATATTAATTATTCTAATGTAGGATAAAGCTCATTTTGAATATTATTGATTAAGATATTTTATTTAGTTCATTCAGTATTTCTAAAGTTATCTTGGAAGATGAAGGTAATTTATCTAAATTAACCACGTGTTTTCCGTTTATACATTGATGCTTTACTTCAGTTGTTTTTGATCAAATTTTATTTAATTTTTTAAATCATTGTGTTTTTAATAGTGTGAGGACTGTGAGGAGAAAAGAAGCCTTGTAATTTTAAACCTTTGTCAGGTGATGGAAACAACACTCTCACTCTCCAAACTTCTGTGCTACCCTAGTTTGAAAATATTTATGATATATTTATTCTTGATGGCAAGTTTAAAATCTAGATATATGGTGAATCTTTGTTTCAATTGAACCTCCCTCCCCCAAAAAGCTGAGATTCTGATATCGGGTCGCTGTGGTTCAGTATGATTTTTAAAAATGTTTTCTATTCAGGACATCAATCTATACTTATAAAAAGCAATGTTTTTGTGTGTGCGTGCGATGTCCAGACAAATCTGTGTGTGAAAGTGATGTCCAGATGAATCTATTGCACTTACAGCCATTAAATTTGGCACACAGGTAGTCATAATGGTGACTCAATACACCTCAAAATCGGAATTTAAAAATTTAATCTAGAAATTTGTTTATTTATTGTTTTGTGTTGTTTGGGGTCATTTTTGGCACATTTACGGCTGTAGCATCTTTTCTAATGATAGTTGGAAAACAATCAATACACCATCGGATAGAACAAACAATTTTCTTTCTAATGAAATTTATTTTGAGCTTCACGCATAATTTACTGAATTTTGAGAAATTTTTAAAAAATAGTCAGTTTTGCCATTGAAATTTTATTTTTGTTTTTAAATTTGCTGCATCCGACGTTCTAATAACACTATTATTTTCAGTTTTTTTTGGTGTATAATTGGAACGGTTCAGTCGTACTTAAAAAAGAACGGTTAAAATATCTTTTCCAGTTTTTTTTAAATTAATTTTTTCCTGGTCAGTTGAAAGATATTTTTCTTTAGCGAGCTTCCTCCCGTGGCACTTATCCGGAACGTTGCTGGCAATTTCATTGGCTGCTGGGGCAGAGGGCAGGTGACGTCATAAGCTTCAATTGAATGACTTTGTTTATTCTTTTCGATTTTATATTTTGCTTGCTGTATAATAATGATTTTCACGTTGCAGTATTTTGATATTGTTTTGAATTAATGTATGCTGTACTGTTTTTCTACAGTTAAAACGTCAGTATTGCAGGGAAAAAATAAGTAGGAAAATAATTAATATGTATCTTTTGTTTTATTTTGTTTTCAAAACTTTCGTATCATTGTAGGTGTTTTTTTTTCTTTCATTTTGTTGAAGTCCTGATTCCACAGGCAACGCCGTTTGCATACTGCTAGTATTGTATGTTCTTGTATTCCGAAACCCTTTTGCGCATGTGCCAGCCGAAGTTATTTTCACCAAAATAGAGGAAAAGTGAAGAATGGAGGGAGAGATGTTTACATTTTACTAAGCGTGATCTAACAAAGAACCCTGGAAATGCGCTCATCTTACTCATTGCCTGACACCCCTTTCGGGTGTAGAATCGTCCAGAAATGCTAGTCTCGGAATACTGAGATGAACTATACAGTAAACTCTCGATTATCCGGCATTCAAGTATCCGGAAAGCTCAACTAGCTGGAAAAATTAGAAAATGAGTTTTTCTAAAAATTTAGTATGTGCGCGCCATTCCATTCACGTGGACAATTTATTTCTGGAATGCAACGTTCGTTCCGCATGGAGGGGCGTAGAAGGAAAAAAAAAGCAATATACAGTACTGTGATTTGCATACTTGTTTTAGGGGGAAGTTCAAAAGCAAAAGTGAGAACCAAAGAAAAAAATAATAAAAGGTTCTCACCTTTCGCCGAAAAACTAGACATAAAAAAAAAAAAAAAAAAGCAAAGGGACAGAATCAGTAAAAAAAAAAAAAGTTCATGGGTGCCTGTTACTCCAGATTTTTAAGTCTCTTTCTTTTCCTTTATTTATTTACTCTCCAAATACCGGCAGATGTTGATTCCGATTACGTAATATCAACTGCAGGAGAATCGGAGGCTCGCGTATTGCGCAATAACCCTTGTGATCTTCTAAAAGATAATTAGTTTTGATATTCAATCTGGGATTTCTTTATGATCACTTAAAAGAGTTTTATTATGCTTGCTGAGTAGAATATTTTTCAGTTTCGTCGGCTATTTTTATATGCTTATATTTTTACAATCTATATGGTAAAAATTCGGCTACAGATCATACTCTTTTTATCATCAATGTTAAATTAAAATCTTCATAATAAGTTTTGTAAATACAATGTTATGGAAGATACAGAAGTATTCTTAAAAATTATATTTAATGCACATTTCAAAATGACAAAAACAAATTATTTGGGCGAAAAAATCTTTAAAAAAAATAAATAAAAGGCTACAATCTACCCCCCCCCCCATTTTTCCCATCACCCTCAACTATCCGGAAATCGGAGTTTCCCGAGCATGCCGGTTAGTTAAGCTTTTACTGTATATGCAAATATATATTAGTTTTGATAGTTACTTTGCTTATTTGCATTGCAGACATGGCTAAGTAGAGTAAAGCATAATTGAATTGCTTTCATCAGGAAGTGTATAATTAACCTGTTGGTTTGTTTCTCTGTCAATCTTGCTTAATGTGGAACCTACATTTGCATTGATGTCCCCAATTCTAGGGATGGGAAAAACCTACCGTTTTTGGGCAGGGTTTTGTATCGGTTAACCAATTTTTTTTTACCCAGTTATCACCAGTTATTTTTTTTTAAAATCTAATAACTGAGTAAAAAAAAAAAAAAAAAAAAACAGGTTGGAAGCTAGGCTCTATTTTAGGTTTGATTAGACTAATATTTACCAAGTTATGAAGCTTTGAATTTCATCATCTTGGGCCAAGCAAGGACAACCGCTTCCTCGAGGCGTTTGTTGGTTGGTGGATTACTGAAAGTGTCTTCATGAACAGATAAATATTGGCCATTGGATTGATTTCTTGTTAAAAAAATATTAATAAAAAATTTTGTCCACAAACAGCATTTGCTTTTTTATTAAAAAAAATGGAAACCGGTTATTTCAAAAACCTGTTATTTTGAGTGGTTATAACTGCCAGGTTAATACGGAGGGGAAAAAGCCTGAATAACCAAAAACCGGTTATTTTTGCAATAACCACCATCCCTACCCATTTCTGTGACCAAATTATTTTCTGAAAGCTTTTTACATGTTGACATTTTTAGGCTCCTCTGTTATTTTTATTAAACTTAGCTTAATAAAATGTTTTCAAAGATGTGAAAATTAACAGTGCCTCATAGTGTCAAAATTGGATTTTATGAATTGTTTGCACATAAGATTCACCATTCAAGGATTGACACCTTCATAATATGAAATGTGATCATTATTCATATGTTATATATTATGATATAATGTATATATATATATGAATTAATATATAATCATAATATATAACATATTGTAACAAAATTGCTTTGTGGGTGTACGTGAATGCAATCCAATAAGCAGGATTAAAAAAAATAAAGCTCTTTATTTTACAAATATTCCCAAGCAAAGAAACGTAGCACAAGTATTAACACAGCACTAGTAAAAATTCACAACAGAGACTACCTATAAATCTCAATACAACGCTCAAAGGTTTCTTGTTAACTCACCAGCTTGCTTGTGGGTCAAATTCCAACTGACTCTTCTTGGCTTGAGAGCTTGCCTTTATACCTTTCAACAGGAAGTGACTTCATTATGTAGGAAGTGACATAATTTCTAGAAAGTTCATGAAACCAGTAGAAATAGGTGGAAAGTTTGAGGTCCTTCTAGAAAATTCCCTTTGTCACCAAAATGGTCACCAAATTTATCCCCAAGTTTGTCGCCAAGTCTAGCATCTCAGGGAAATGACTTTATAGCTTTGTAACAATATATAATCATATATATATCATAATGAATTATATATTATATATATGTTATTATATATATAGGTTATATATCATAATATATAACATATATATAATATATGTTATATATTATGATATGATATAATAAAGTAAATGCTCCAGTAGTGGGCCACTTGAATTTTAAGTTGAAAAACAAGAAATTCCAACATTCCAATGAAATAAGAGATCTGCCTCTGGTAGGCTGAAACCCTTATCAACTAAATACCAAAGGCACAGCCTTTATTTCCTGTTCAGTTAGGAGCTAGAAAGTTTGTTGCTGAAGTTGGTCTCTGAGAGAAGCATTTTTAGCTTATTCTTAGTGATTTCCTTAAGAGGTAACTCTTCTTTCAACTATTTTTTAGCATACATTCTATTTGTTTTTAAAATGAATTGTTATTGATATTATTTGATTATATAATGAATGTATTATAAACTATCTTTAAATAAAATAATATTGATAATTTATGGATAGTGAAGGGTGGCCCACTTTTGGATCAATGTTTTACTAAATGCTCCAGTAGTGGGCCTAGCGAGGCCAGTATTGGAGCACATGCTTTTTCTCAAATAGACTGTTTTGTGATGTTTAAATAAGAAGGTTATATCTTGTAAAGTCTTTTTATTTAATTAGATGTGCTTTATTTTTATCAAAACCAGTAGTGGGCCACATGGCCCACTTCTGATACACTAATAGCCCACTACTGTTACACTAATGGAACATTCTGACCAATTACTTAAATAATAAATATTTTATAGTACTGTTGAGGAAAAGACTGATATTCAAGAATTAGTTGGGCTCTGTAACGAGGCAGACAATAATAACTATCGCATTGCTGGACCATTGAAAAATATTCCATCACCATTTAAAAGGGCTCTTTTCTGGCTGCAGAAGGAAGATGATAAAAGAAAAAAAAAGATTTATTCAACATAAAATATCAAGATTTAATATCCATAATGCCCCAAACAGAACTTAAAATGAAAGATCGATAATTAACATATACCTTTAATAAAAAAATTGGCTGTTAGTGAAAAAATGTAAATCTCATGTGACTAGAATCTATAAATAAACGATTTCGCCTATATCAAGCCATTTTTATTGCATTTTTTACAGTGTATAATGTTAATATATTATTATTATTACTAAATATAATGATTTTATTCTTTTTTCTTTGGCACAATTGACAAATCTGGGTGGCCCACTTTTGGTATGCCCACTACTGGTACATCAAAAGTTTGCTATGCCCACTTCTGGTGCATAGGAGTGATCTAAGTTTTTAATTTTTTAAAAATTATATTACAATTATTTTGATATTTCAGGTGATTATTATTTTAGATAAAAGTTTGAACAACCATAAAAAAATACAGATTAGCGAAACTTCTCAAAAGTTTAGATGATAATTGAGGAAATACCCTTAAGTGGCCCACTACTGGAGCATTTACCTTATAATATATCATAATATATATGATATATGTTATGTTTTATAAAAATTCTGATTTTATGTTGAGTAAAATTCTTTTAATATTTCAGAAATGCTCAATTTCATGTATGCTGAAAATGGGCATGTGGGCAATCTTTTTGATTCGGACGTTCTCTTGGAACCAATGGATTTGAATAGTAATGCTAAAATAAGTGACATTGACCAAGATCTTGTACTGGATTTGTTTCAAGATATGGAAGCTGCTGGTATGCAGGACGATAGTAAACTTTACGATTCACCTCAACATGCTCTGCATCTGGATTCTTCCAATCTTAATAACCTGACTATTCTTAATCAGCAAACTATTCCCACCCTCAAAACACAACCTCTGGAAAATATTCAATTAAAATTTGAGCCTCAGCTGATACAAGCACAGACGGAAACAGTCTCGTTACCGACATCTATTAATCTCATGCAGTATACGATTACTCCTAATCCACGACCCACTATTGCACCACAACCTGTTCGCAAGTTAGTTGTTCATCCATCTAATCAAAAGAAAAGATTGCTACCATCTAATGATGCATCTCTGACTAGTGATATTATAAAACTATTGAAAGAACGAGAAAACGATAATAATCAACTACTTCTGCAACAGTTGAGTCAGATGCCTCAGCAAAAAGTACAACAGGTGAATTATTTTAATTTTCTTATATTTACTGTCCTACTGCCAGAAGAAAAATCCTGAGCAGGGTTGCCTCAAATAGACGAGTCGAATAAAGGAGGGATACAGACATAAAATCAGCTGCAACATTTGGCTACCTAAGTGCACTTCTGTTAGGCGAGAAATTCATTTTCGAACGAAGTACAAAGAGAAATCACACTTCCGCCGGTTCTGTCTAAGCCAAATGAAATAAAGCCCTCCCCTTCACCCCAAAATGCAGTGGAATATCTCGTTTCCATAACGACCGTCACTGGCATGTCTGGCGTCTAGGGTTTTTCTTATGGCAGTAGGACAGTATGTTACCAATCTAATGTATTTAAACATGCTGTTTTCTTCATGTTGCAAACAGTATTACTTATTTATTGTTATTTCTTGCGAGTTGTTGCATGAGATTTTTATTGTTGGCATTAGAATCATAAATTCTTATCAACTTCGGGATAAACGAACTGACGCCATCTCACACAGTGGAAAAATGTAAACAAACTGTTGATAGTAATATGACGTCATCTGACGAGCGACTAATCAGATTTTCTTGTGGTAATTTCCAGTGTGCGGGATGGCATCGGGAATATGTAAATCGCCCAGAAAGGGTGAATATAAGTGTGTACTCTTTCTCTATGAAGTACTAGGTAGTAAGGACTGGTGTGTTTGTGTATTTTTTTGCCGTGAGGCTTTCACAGTCCACAATGTTTCTCATCTGTAAATAGTTGATCAATAAATGTTTGTCATCAGCAATGTTTGTTGCCTTCTGAGAAGTCTTTCACACCAACACCAAAAATGTCTTTAAAGATTCCACTGACGCAATTAATGGTTACTCTGCTAAAGCTTCAACGTCATTTGACGATGAGAAAGCTAACATTTATAACGTTATATGCTAGATAAATCTTTTAATTTTTCAGGATTTTATTTTGATCGAAGTGATTATGTTATAATTTAATTGATAGATGATTGAATAGGACTGGTGCATATGTTAATTACTTATTTTTATAAGTTGATTTAATGATATGAGTAAGTTGACTATTGTCCATATCCATATAACTTTTGTAGATTCTAAAATTCTTAGATTGACTTAATTTAGTTCTTTGTGGATGTTATTTTAAATTTTACTTAACTTCATAGTAGATGTCCTGAGAAAATGAAATGTTTAAAAAAAGTTTAATTAGCTATCAAACAAAAATAATTTTAATAAAATTAGATTAGTAATTTTTTCTATTAGGTATAAACTATTAATTTGTATATAATGCATTAATATTTTATAGATTTAAATTGCACTAATCAAGTTGAGTAATGAGCTGATATGAAGAATCCCTTTCATATTTCATCTTTTGATATCAGAAAAATGATGTAAAAATTTGTTAATAATCTGCCTTTTAATCTTTTGATAAAAATAGAAAAACTTCATGTTATTTATGTAATCCTTTAACATATTAATTGTTTTTAATGCTATAATTAGACCCTAGCTTGATGTGTTTGAAAATTTAGATACTGAAAGAATAGCACCATGCGGCTTGTATAACAAAATATGGTACTTTTCCGTTAGTCGGGCGCAAGCGAAAAATCACCAAATAATGTAGAATTCCGCCAAATTTCTTACAACCATTCTCTTGGCGACTTGGCTCGCGTTTGGTTCACAATTGCCGACATTTGCACCCAGCTAACGGAAAATCGCTTCGCTCGTGGTGACTTGGCTGTTCACAATTGGGGACGTTTGTGCCCGGCTAACAGAAAATGGCCTCGCTCTTGACGACTTGGCTGTTCACAATTGGCAACATTTGCGCCCGGCTTACGGAAAATCTCTTCGCTTGGCAACTTGGCGACATTTGCACCAAATCGCTTCACTTGGCGACTTGGCTCGCGTTTGGTTCAAAATTGGCAACATTTGTGCCCGGCTAATGGAAAAGTACCCAAAATATTTTAGTTTAATGAAACTATTAATTTCTATCTTGCAGTCATATTGAAATAAATTTGATTGTGATCTCCATTTTCTAGAATAGATTTATATTTCTCAAACATAACTTTTATAAAAATTGGTGTTGTGAAGCCATTTTTAAAAAAATGCCTTAGTTTTAGCTTTTAAAAAGTATTTATATTCTAACCTCAAAAATTTATTTTAGCAATTCTTGGCTTATTTAGTCTAACCTCAGAAATCTTTATAATAGCTTTAAATGTTCGTGATAATGTATTAAAATGTAACGATATTGAAAATGTAAGTTTGTAATGTATTTTTGAAGCCAAGAATGTGATTGTTTGCTTTTTACCTTGCAGCTTTTATTACAAGCACAACTTCTAAAGGGTGCCAGTGAAAACAAGATTGTCACTTATACAACAGCGCAGCCCATTGTTACTGCAACTCTATCTCCCAGTAGTCAGTGTATAGCATCTGTGCCTTCAACTCCAATTCAGACTGTTGTTACAGCCCAGAATGGCACTATTCTGACCACTGGTATTCCTGTTATTCTCGATGCAGAGAAGCTTCCAATAAACAGGCATGTGTATGTTTCATGTTATTATTCATATATATTGTGTTGTTATATAAGTATTTATGGGTTTTATGTTTGCATTATTATTCATAAATTTTGCCAGTCTTGAAATCTTCATCATGCATGGAAATTTTTTAACTCTCAACACTCTTGTAATTCAGTGCTTCTGGAAAAATGTTATGAAATATGTTTTAGAATTGTTAGGAAACTTGATCTTAAATCGAGGTCTGAACTTTTTTTTCGAATCCAGACATTTTTTTAGGTTGGTTCTCACTACTTCTAACCACTAAGCATTTGCAACAGCATCGATTAGCTTTCAGGATTATGTAAATAAGGTATTGCTGTAAAAGCAAGCAATGCATCTGATATTAAAATCTTTCATGTTTAGTCTAAAAAGTCTCAAATCGTAATCAATGACTAGGCTGATATAAAAACAAACACTTTTATTAAAATAACATCATAGTCAACTCGACTAAAAGTTAAATCAAAATCTTTTAACAGATCAATATTCAAAGTTAAGCATTTGCAACATTCAACTTACTCTAAATTCCAATCCTATTAAATTTGGATGTCTGCCTAAAAAGTAAATGCCTAATAATACACGTGTAGCATATAGCTAAGATATGAAAAATCCTAAGAAAGTCATCAGTCAGCCATCCATCTAGTTAAAGTCAGCCATCCAGCTAGTTAGCCTGTGAAAAACGGAAGAGAGACGCGAAGTAGCAGGAACGAAGTAGGTGATTGCTGAGATGCATTGCTTGCTTTTATAGCGATACCTTATTTACATAATCCTGAACGCTAATCGATGCTGTTGCAAATGCTTAGTGGTTAGAAGTAGTGAGAACCAACCTAAAAAATGTCTGGGTTCGAAAAAAGTTCAGACCTCGATTTAAGATCAAGTTTCCTAACAGCATCTCGGCAATCACCTACTTACCTACTTCGTTACTGATACTTCGCGTCTCTCTTCCGTTTTTCACAGGCTAACTAGCTGGATGGCTGACTGATGACTTTCTTAGGTTTTTCATATCTTAGCTATACGCTACGCATGTATTACTAGGCATTTACTTTTAGGCAGATGTCCAAATTTAATAGGATTGGAATTTAGAGTAAGTTGAATGTTGCAAATGTTTAACTTTGAATATTGATCTGTTAAAAGATTTTGATTTAACTTTTAGTCGAGTTGACTATGATTTTATTTTAATAAAAATGTTTGTTTTTATATCAGCCTAGTCATTGACTACGATTTGAGACTTTTTAGACTAAACATGAAAGATTTTAATATCATGATAAATATCTCTTCTGTCTTTTATTTGCATTTTATGTATAAAGTTTATTAAATTAATTAATTTTTTTTACTAGAATGTGCTGTCTAACCTCTTTACAGGATTTGAGAAAGCCATAAAACCTTGATTCAAACTTTTTTTCATATTATATTTCCTTATTCCAATATTTTTATGGGGATGGTGAATTAAATGTTTCAATTGAAATTTTTATAGAAAAAAATTAAATACATAAACTAAGTAATAGAAAAGTTTTGCTTAAAACTACATAAGTTTTGACAGAATGAACATGGTTCTGAAATAAAGGTTATGAAATTGATAGCTTCAACTTGAGACGTCTAAAATCAAAATTCCTTTCTTTTCTTTTTTTTTTTTTTTTGTTGCTTTTTTCTTGTTCTTCTATATTAAATTTTTTTCCCTGAAGGCTTCTGAAATGCATCAAATGTCACAAGTTATCAAAATTATATGATCTATACTTATAAAAGGCAATGTTTGTGTGCGTGTGTGTGTGCGTGTGTGTGTGTTTGTCTGCGATGTCCAGACGAATCTATCGCACTTACAGCCATGAAATTTGGCACACAGATAGTCGTAATGGTGACTGAGTGCACCTCGAAGCCGAAATTTTAAATTTTAATCTAGAATTTTTTTTATTTAATGTTTTGTGTTGTTTTGGTTGATTTTTCGCACTAATTTCTCATTAGAATGGTTTCGAATAATTGTACGACAAAAATAGATAGACCATCGGAAAGAGCACGCGATTTCCGTTCTAATGAAGTTAGTTTTGAATTTCTATCTTAAATTACTGAATTTTGAGAATTTTTTAAAAATCAGTCAGTTTTGCACCTAAATGTTGGTTTTGTTTTTAAATTTGTTGCATCCGACTTTCTAATAACACTATTATTTTCAATTTTTTTCAGCTTATAACTGCAACGGTTCTGTCGGATTTAAAACGAGAATGGTTAAAATATCTTTTTTAGTTTTTTTAAAATTAATTTTTTCCTGGTAGTTGAACGATATGTTTCCGCTAGCGAAGCTTCCGCCCACGACAGTCTCCGGAACGTTGCGGGCAATTTCATTGGCTGAAGGGCCAGGGTGACGTCATTACTTTCGCGTTCTGCGAGGAGATGATGCATTTACTCCATGACTTCGATTATTATTTTTAAGCGTGTCTTAACTTATTTCTTTGGCTTTCATACTTTGCTCGCGGTGTAATAAATATCACATTGTAATTTTTTAACATTATTTGGATTTAACGGTACTCGGTCGAGAGGAAAAGGAGGCGGACCAACTCAATAATATATATATATTTCTGTTTTGATTTAGTTTTTAAAACTTTCATTTATGCAATTGTATGTGGGCTTTTTTTTAATTTTGTTGAAATCCCGATCCCACGGGCAACGCCGTGCGCGTACTGCTAGTCATATATATGAATCAAAGTTCTATGTTTTTATTTCATACTTTTGATAACTTTCAGTTTTATTTATAAATTTAAGCATTTATGAAATATTTTGAAAGATATTTCACTGCCCTTTCTTGTAGAAAATAGGAAAAGAACCAATTTCATTTGTAAATGAAAATTGTGAAATTCTTAAATGAGAATGTTAAGATTTTTAGATAGGTGATATAAAGTTCTTTATTGTTACAGTTTAATTGATGAATTATTTTATAAAAAAGAAAAAAAATTGAGGGGTGATGTTTCTAAATTTGATACTTGTACCTTCCTTAATTAGTTTAAATTTTGTAAGTAGACTGTGATGTTAAGTTGGGTTTTTTTTTCGTATGACAAAATGCATAATTTTGGCTTTGAGATAATGGCCATTCAATTAAATCATTCAATCCAGTATTAGGAATTGAAGAACATTACTATTATTGCAGAAAATAAGAAAAGAAAATTTAAATATCGATTAAGGAACTTTCATGTACATCTCTGATTTTTTTTCTTACTTTTTTTGTATTTTTTCAGGATTTCTTCAAAACCACCTATCATTAAAGGAGAAAAGAAAAATGCTCATAATGCCATTGAACGGCGGTACAGAAGCAGCATTAATGATAAAATTATTGAATTGAAAGACATGATTGTTGGTACTGAAGCAAAGGTAACATATATGAATTATTTGGAGTTTAAAATAATAATTTTAAAACTGATTATAATTACTTCTTGTTATTTGAATTAAACTGCTGACATTTAATTTAAAACAAATAATAGATAAATTGGGTCATTATGATCTAAAGATTTTTTTTTTATTTATGAGCTTAAAACAGATTTTTTAAAATAATAATAATTATTATTGAAGGTCAGATTGCAATACTAAAAATGATATTGGAAGGAAGTTGTGTAGTAAATTCCCATATAGTGTTAAATATGTGAATTTCGTTATAGGAAATGGTACTGTACAAGAATTTGTTTCATGTAATTCAAATATGGAAAGTATTCTTTAGTTTAATTTATATTGTATGTAAATTTTTTTTTCCATATATGTTCAAAAGTTATTTGTTTTACTTCATTTAGGGCAGTGTTTCTCAGCATTTGAGACCCAATTTTCAATCATAATTTTTATCACGTGCCCCCCCCATACAATAACAATGCATTTTTAATTAGTAACAAGGTATTTTTAATTTGGTATTGATAAGTTAATTATTAAATATATTTTGCAGTACTGATAAAATTCTATCTATAAGTGTATTATATCAGTATAAATGTGTTTTTTTTATTTTTCGATAATGTCAGAATGTATTTTGTTTCAGTAAATTAATCAATTTTTTTAACCCATTTAAGACCACTCCATGCTTTCTTTATCGGAAATGCACCAGATATTTTTTTAACACTTCTTACAGCATAAAGAACACATTTATGTTGTTTCCAGAAAATTAAATTTATTTTCATAAGAGTTACAAAATGTTGCATTTTCGCAGCATCAGTCCAAAATGATTTTTAAAAAATTATTTAGAAATGTGAATCAAATTGGAAATTCGGCATGTGCCGCCATCTACAATTATTATTTGAAAATGGACTTTTTTTCTGCTTTCAAAACACCAGGAAAAAATAATTTTTCTGCAGGTGTTAAAATTCAACTAATGTAGAAACAAAAAATTGTTATGAACAATTAAAGTATAGAGAGTCAAATAAAAATATTTCTTCGGGCCTACAGAACGTAAACATTAACATCTTTAAAAAATTCAGAAATCAATGTTGCGTTTTCGCAACGTCAATCTTTAATGGGTTAATAATATTTTCTTCTTGATATGCTCACATCCCCCATTTTGGGCTATGCCCCCCCCCCCCCCAGGGTATGCTCCACAGGTTGAGAATCACTGATTTTGAGTCAAGCAGGTAATATAGATGACATGTGAAATTAAAAAAAAAAATTCTGTATTTACACAGTTCTTGTACTTAGATTACTATATAGAATATATGATTTTTTAATTTGGGGATTTGCTATATTTCGTTATTTGATGGGTTGCACGTAGAATCACATTGAATTCTCAACAAACTGAAGTTTCAGTATTAATAGGAATTCATTCTCTTTGTAGAAATTCTATATACTGGAGCCCATTGTATTAAAATTTGTATTGTATTTAAATCATTTATGTATTTATTGGATTTTACCAATGCCGATAAATATTTGCATTGCTATTTGAAGTCCTAAAGCAGGGGTTCCCCACTTTTATTCTCTCGCGTATCCCTTGATTAATCTTTATATTTCCACGGTACTTTTCCGTTAGCCGGGCGCAAGTGAAAAATCGCCAAATAATGTAGAGTTCCGCCAAATTTTGGCGACATTTGCGCCCGCCGACTTGGCTCGCATTTGGTTCACAATTGGCGACATCATTTTAGCCGGGCACAAGCAAAAAATCGCCAAATAATGTAGAATTCCGCCAAATTTTGGCGACATTTGCGCCTGCCAACTTGGTTCGCAATTGCCGACATTTGCACCCGGCTAACGGAAAAGTACCATTTTCGCGTATCCTCTTATCATTTCCTCCCCCTCCATCCAACCATTTGTCTATGCAAAGAAAATTTTATCAATAATGCTAATGGCTTAGGTTAACTTAAGATTCAAATGACTCGAATTAATAATATTTGCTGGACTTATTTTTGATTTTGCATTTTATTGCATTTTTATTATAGCAATAGTTCAATGCCAAAACAAATGATATTGGTATTGTATTAATTTAACTTTAACTTATAAGAATGGCTAAAAATTACACTCTGTAATAATTAACTTTTCAAGTGGTACAGTTATTAAATAGCAAGTGTTAACTTGGGAAAACAAAATTCTGTTACTTTTTTAATTCCTTGTGTGTTCTTGTTTCCGCCATTACTAATTTTGATTTCACATACCCCCAGGGGTACACATACCACAGGTTGGGAACCTCTGTTCTAAAGGAACTTTCTAGAATCTGCAGAAAAACAGAATTTTCTAGATTAGAGAATTCATAAACAGCACTTTAGAATGAGCATAATAAACCATTTTTTAAGGTAATGGAAGATTTTGAACAGAATGAAAGATTTAAAAGATTGATTTGGAATGAACAAATATATTTATACAATGTTGTAATTTGAGTATATGACTTAAAATGCTAGCTTGTTGAAAATCTGGTGAAGTTCAAACATGTTTCTGTTGATAGATAATGTCTCGCTCTCCTTCATTTTTTTAACCATTTTTTCCATAACTTCATTTTTTAAGTTTTGTGCCTTTATATTTATTAGGGTTTGATTGCAGTTTAGTCTACAATTCCAGATAAAATAAACATATTGGCATTCAGTTTTCCATAAATGGCTGTAGATTATATGGGTTTTATGACCAATTAAATTTTTTTAATAATCTGAAAATGTTTTTGAGAACTGTATAAATAATATATCATGCTATACCTATGTTTTAAAAAAATTGTGTTATTGACCTAGTAATGCTCAGAAATCACATTTGAAGACAATTACATTTCACTTCTGTGTCTAATCCAATTATATTTCATTATTTCTTTCTTGCTTTGTCTACCAAGTCAATATGTACCAAAACTCTTCAATAGTTTTCAGTTTGCATAAATCACCTATTAGTCAGAGTTTGAAGTCCAAGAAATTTTCATGCAGAAATTCTTATTTTTTAACTTCATGATTTTTTTTTAACTTTTAGGTTTATTTTCAATGTAATGCAAGGAAATCGCAAGGAATTTTTTTGATATTTTTAAAAGTCTTAAAATATTTACATATAAAAAAGCCTTTTTAAATGATTTTTGACAGTTTTTTTTTTTGCAATTAAATTTGACTTTCAGTTATTTTAATCTTGGTGTTTTTTCACATAATTTAAAAGAATTTTACTGAAAGTTATACTTTAAAATAATTTGTACATTAGCAAGTTAATACTATTGATAGAATTTCCATAAATATGAGATTTTATTATTATTTTTTTAAATAATGGACTCATTATTTCTGAATAATTTTTTTAGATGTAAGAGAAGAAAGTTATAGTTTCTAGATCCTAGTGCAGTCCCTTTTTCTTGGAACATAATATATTGCTGTAGATACATCATTAAAATTATTATTAAATGAATGGAAGAGACAATTATATTTTAGGAAAATAGGTTTTGGAAAAAAAAAAAAAACCTTCCAATTTTAAAATGTAGCCATGTGTATTATATTTAAATTTCCATAAATTTACAATGATTGCTTCCTAGATTCTTTAAATATATGGTTTTATTCTTTGTATATTAAGTCTGTCTCAAACTTTCTCATTTGTAGTTAAATAAATCTGCTGTTTTGCGCAAAGCCATTGATTACATAAGGTTCCTTCAAAATGCAAATGCAAAACTGAAGCAAGAGAATTTAGCTCTAAAGATGGCTTCACAAAAACACCGTAAGTATAGCATTTGCATATATGTTTCAGAATTTCTGTTGCTATTTCTTTTATATTTTTAATAATTCTTTTTATATAAAAATATAGAAAAGAAGATTTGACAGTTTACAGAACTAAGTATCAAATATGTATTTCCTCCTTAAAATCTTCATGTCCAAGGATAATATCTCTTATCTGGAATTTTATTTCTTTTCTGAAATATATTTTTGTGTTTGTTTATTCTCCTCATACCCAAGCCCAACTTTGCATTTCAAATTTCATTAATTTTTGCACTAATAGTTTCTAAATACATCAAAACATTCCGAAAAATGTTGAAAAAATATTTCAATTTTTTTAATTGAGAAAATTAGATCAAATTTCCAAATGTCTCATACAGGAAACATTTGGTCATACTGACATATATACAGACATGACACATTTCTGTGGAAACGCAGATTTCCGCTTTTTCGGCATCGGATTTTATCATTCTTATTTTTATATTGCATAATAATTCTACAATATTTTTAATATCTTAAGCACTTTTTGTATAAATTTATTTATTTTATTGTTCGATTAATCATACCCATTTTACTTCTCTGTATTTATGTTTGGCACGATTAATTATTTATGAAGTTCAGCTTTTTTTTTGTTTCAAGCCTGTGTCACATCTGTATATATTGTAGTACTGACATATATTTAGTTTTGAGTTAAAAATGGCTGTTTGGTTGCATTTTTTTGCTCAATATTGGCTTCTGTTTTAGTACATTTTTGTAATTCCAACTCATTTTGCATTGTGGTGTAAAGTTTTCATAATCTTGCAGGTATTGAAGACCTTCTAGACAAAAAGCCAAACATTCCCCCCAGCATTGCTGATTACACTCCTCCAACATCAGATATAAGTTCACCTGAACGTAGTCCCACTAATAGCATGGGTGATACGTATTATTCAGATCAAGACTCGCCTCAGTTCAGTGGTTCTTGCGATACCCCAAATCTCGGACCTTACAGCATCACACTGGATAAAGATGACAGCAATGATAGTTTCTCAAGTAGAGGCATGCTGGATCATAGTCGAGTTCTACTGTGCGTTTTCATGTGTGCTTTCATGGTCTTCAATCCAATCTCTTTTGTGATGAAAGCAGGGTTGCAGAACATTGGACGAACAGATTCTGCTGCGTATACTGGACGAACAATTTTGGCTGATGAAGTAGGATCTGAAGGTATTGAGTTTTAATCAATTTCAGCATATGTCCATTAGGATTCGTTCTAGAAAAGTTTTATAATTTTTACAGAGTTTTTTTTATCCGAGGAACAGGAAAGTACTTTCTCCCATTTTTGAGTCATTGGAAGATTTTCCTTTATGTGGGTTAATTGTGTCGTGTGTGCAAAAGTGGCTATCTCCTCTTTTGAAAAATACATTTTTTTTTTTAAGATTATAAGTCCATTTGACCCTCTTAACCCTTCAACCGGCTGAACCGTAGAAAGTCGCTCTCTAATGACTATTCTAAAACCGGCTCCGTCGCAGAAAGTCGTTCTTCGATTATTACTCTTAAGCCGGCTCCAGCGTAGAAAGTTGCTCTTTGTTTATTACCCGAAAACCGGCTCCGAAACATTTGCGTTCACCATTTAGCTACAGAGAGGCCGTTTTCAAAGCATTCAGCTGAAACATTTTTGCCGTTCAAAGGGTTAATATCTCGCCATCATAAATTGCATACTAGAACGTATTGCCTAAATGCTTTGAATGCCATACAGTTTATTTTTTAAATTTCATTTTGACTAAATGTGACAGAAAATCCACTTTTCTCAAAACATTTCTTATTTGGACATGTCCACTTTTGCAGCTACACGACACAATTATTCTTCTCTTCCGTTATTAGTGATGAACACGTCTATTATGCACATGTTATGAAACAATGGGCAGGGATATAATGCTGTATACAAGATAATTGGTACCACAAGGGGAGTGAAATCCAAATGGAAAATAATAGGTTTAGAATAGGGCTAATAGTACCCCTTTTAGAATTTATATAGTAGCCTTATGAAATTTCGTTTTGGAATAGGAATTATTAGAGATAAAGTTTGGGAAAATTCCTTAACTGAGAGATGAGAAATTTTTTAGTTCTGGATGATTACAATTTTGGGAAATTAACTCGAAAAATTTCCTTCAAAATTCTTGAAGTTTTAATTTATGATTTTCTGTAAGATTCAACAATATTTTTTGAGTGTATCAAGGTGGCTGTATCTAAGGGGGTTCTCATATGAGGAGGGTGATCCCAAAGGGGGATGACCCCCCGTCAGGATGAAGTAAGTTTTTTTTTTATATATATTTGTAGATTCTATGTCTAGACAATAAACTAAACCCATTCATGATGTTTTTTCATCATATTTCAAAAATTTAATGCCTCACACTGCAATGGGTTAATGGTATGGAATCCTAACGTCCATGTATTTAAATATTTATTTTTGTTTAATTTTTACAAATTTTTTTTTAACCCATTAATGCCCAGTGTCCTCATTTGAGGACAGCTATCTTTTCCATGGCTAAATTGATTGCATTCCATTATCTCTTCTTTTTTTTTTTTGCATTGTCGAGCAAATCAGTATGTACTCCCAATCTCTAAACAATTTTCAGCTGGTTTATATTAACAATGAGATTTTGAAGTCAAAACCTCATAGATTTTTTTTCCCTTTGTGTTTTTTCAAGGTAATACAAGGAATTCGAAATTAATCTTTATTTTTTTAATATATATTTTTACAATATTTTAAAAATCTTTTAACCCCTTAAGTAGTATACCTGAAAATTTTCTGTGCATCGAATTACCACAATTTTAAACATATAAACTGAAACAGAATCATTCACAAACATTGTAAGTCAGTTTAAAAATTACATGGAATCCATAAACATTTAAACTGTCCTTTAGGTTCTCAAATGACGCTGCATTTTCAAAAAAGGTGTCATATAATTATATAGTTGAGAAAGCAAACCACGTGTTCGGATAACTTTTTTCTTAAATTGTGAAATAGAAATACCAAAATATGTTTTTTAGATTCGAATTTAATAAAGATTAATATTAGCGTATGATTTTTGAGTATAAATTATTATAAATTTACAAAATTCTTGAATTTCTGATGCTTTTTAGAGGAAATTTCCCAAAACTTCAAACATGCTACAGGTCAAACTTTTGTAATAATTCAAATAAAACTAATACTAAAATAAACTACATACTATGGACTAGTGCTTGTACTAGAATCTTAACATTCTTTGGATAAATAAAAATTTTAGAGCTAATCGAACAATCATTATAAGATTTTCAGCAAATTTTCTATGTCATTTTTCAAGTAAAAGACCATAATTTAAAAAATATTGTTACAATATACATTATTCTAGTACATTCACTAGAGAAACATTTGAAGAAAGTGTTCACAAAATTTCAGAACAATCGAATGATAATATCTTGAGTTATCATGTTTGAAGTTTGAAAAATATGCATAAAATCTAATTTTGAGAAAAATCAAATTTTAGTTTTTCCACGCGCTCAAATTATGTATCTAAACTTTAAAAAAAATTCCTAAAAATATACTGACATCATATTAGCTTGCAAAAAAGGAGTGTAAAAGAATTTTTGACAGGTTTCTGTCATTTTAAATGACAACTTTCGGCTAATTAAACGCCCACTTCCGGTTTTCGGTTTGTTATAAAACAATTAATATCTCATCTTCTAATTAACGTACCGACAAAAGTATATATGTTTTAGAAAGGTAAATGAATGAACTATCGAAAACATCAAAAA
>BGPR01021148.1:0-26881 GCA_013235015.1 Araneus ventricosus
TCTAGCTGTGACCAGAACAGGCGAGATTTGACCTGTCAACTACGATGCCGCATCCCCAAAGGCGTGTAATGGTTTGATGGGTATTTCGCCAATGGTGTTACTAAACCACGGTTTGTGCAAACTTGGGCCAAAAATTTAACATCAGTATTAAATACAGAAGATATTAAAAGCCTTTTCTTGGGATGATACTGCAGATTGTACACAAATGGTGGTGATGCTGTTTTCCATCAGGATTCTGTCCCATCGCATGCATCTAGAGTCATCCAGAAATTCCTCACGGATCAGCAAGTGCAATCTCCTTGAGGCCACAACAATGAAATGCCAAACAGTCTGACGCTGTACCATGTCACTATTTCCCGCATGGGGGACATCTGAAAAACAAATGAATAAGTTGAAGAGTCTCTACGCCGAGGGGCCTTCAAAAGGCTATTAGAGAAGAGGTGAAGAAAATCCCCCAGAAATGGTGGGCTTTAAAATCAAAGTGGCCGAAGCGTTGTAGACAAATGTATTATACGAAGGCTGGTCCACATATTGAGAAGTATCGTATGACTTAGAAATAACTTTTGGAAATAAAAACCTTCAAAAAGTGATCCCTAAACTTTTTGTTACCCTGTGGCCAGATCAATATCGGGCTGTTTTTGAAGAACTGTTAAAGAAAATAGCAGCTGAGGCCGAATCTGATGTACATTATATCTCGATGGAGAAATGACTGAGTGCAGCGACCTAAACTGATTCTGAGACAAACTTGAGAACAACTAGTTCACGTAGAATGCGAAGACTCAAACTGAACTCAAAATGTTTATGTCATCCATCCAACTTCTAATCTTATTATATTCCACAAAATAAAGCTATAATATACTAAAATATATATGGAGAGTTGAAGAACGAGATGGCGCATAAAGTGTGGCGCACCTGATCTGCGTTCTGAAAAGTTGTACCTGTCCGCAAAGGGTTAAAAAAAAGTAGTACTCTTTTTTTTTACAGGTCTATTTAACTTAAATAATGTAATGAAATTCTTTAAGAAATACACACAAAAAATAGCATACAAAATTGTGTCATAATCCAATAAGAAATTGCCCCAAATTGAACTACCAATTTTGCTACTACTAAAGCAAAAGTATTTTAATTGTCAAAATAAATTCACATTATCAATAATATATGAACAAGGTATGACATTTCCACTGTACAATTTCTTCTTCTCAGCTCTTATTTCCTTTTGTGAAAGGCGTTAAAGAATCACTTATATATATAGTCTTAGTTTTTGTTATTTTGTACCGTCTTTGTTATTCCTTAATCACCTTTTATTAGAACTTTTTATTTTTTCTTGTTCCATTCGATTTGTGAGGACTACTAAATTATTATAACTACTTTCTAGGCAATTCTTTGGTGGTCCCAATTTGAGCTAAACTTGGACAATGAATAAAAAAAAATAATCGAATTTTGTCTTTAAAGCATTTTAATAAATATTATATAGAAAATTCTAGCCCAACAATTTCCTATCTGATGATATATAATAACATATTTTGCTACTCACTCAAAATAAAAAGAGAGTAAGACCGTTAGTCATTTCCATAATGCTATCTAACTTGTGTACTTGTTCCTAATTGCGTTGGTGTACGAATTGTAAAACACCATATCTACAGTTCTTTCTTTAAAAATTGATTCTATGAACCACACAATATAATTTTTATAGTTGCAAAATAAATATAAATACTAATAAAGGGAATTTTTAATTGTGGAAGAGTTAAAAAACACAAAATATTTTTAATAATAATTGTTTTAATTATAAAATTTTTTAAATAATAAAATAATTTTTCTTTCCCAATATATTGAATGTCTAGGCCTTTAGAGGAAATTAATATTAAATTAAGATCTTAAAGATTTTTTCTTCCTCTACAGAAAACCTATTCCCAGTTTTGAATCTGCGTGGATGACTTCTGATGAAGTGATCCACCAGATTCTTAATACTTTATTTGCGTTGTCTGCTATTATTTTATATTTTACTCTTCCACAATTAAAATTCCCTTTAGTTTAGTATATTTATATTTATTTAGTAATTTTCGCAATTTTTTTCCTAGTTGATGCATTTCTGTACATACCAATTAACGGCTAATTTTTTTCTTTTAGATATTCAATCGTACTTTTTATCTGTTTTGATATTCAATTCAATACATAGTTATCTATTTTGGCTGCGGCATATATAAATAAAGAATCGAGGTTCCGACGCCGATCCAGTCTAAGCGACCTTCCAAATTTGGGAACTTTCCCGCAGACCCTTTTTTACCTTCTAGTATTATGCAATAGACACATAGAATAATATTTAATTATTTAAAAAGAAAGAAACGCACTTCATTACAGAGGTAACTCCATTTGCGGAGTGAAAAAGGAAACATATGTAAAGAACACTAGCCACAAAGAGAATCATAAAGCACTAAAACACAAAGAATACAAAATGCAAAGCACAAAACCATAATAAATTATAAAATGTAAACGCTAAAATGATTTAAAACGAAGACACGTGTAATCACAAAGCTTTAAAAGACACACTAAGATTCCAAAGCCATATTGCATACCGTCATATTAAAATCAGTGTACTGGAAAAACAAAAAAATTATTTAATTGTACATTAAATCAATAAAACCATTAAATAAAAGCAAGGATTAGAAAGCTAAATATACACAAACAAGATCCTGTGGCGGGCCTTCTCGAACCTTTTTCCTTGACAATTGCATTTCATCTTCGCACCTTGCCATGAGAGGCGGTAGCAGGTAGAGTTTTCATTCTTCCATGCAAGATACTAAGATGGTGCGAAAGTAATAATGCGCGCAATACTATTTGTCAAGGGTCATATTATTTTCTCCAATTCCGTCGTGAGAGAGAGTGAGAGAGGGCAGCAACAAAGTATAAGCCAACTCCACCTAGTGAAGTATGCGAGCCCTGTGGTTGGTTTCATACAGTACAACAGACGGTGTTAGCCATCTGCCTTAAGCAGAGTATGAGCCTTCCTGACTGGTTTAGATTTCCCCTTCATCTGCAATTAGATGCTGCTTGTTAATCATCAGCCACACAGAATCCAGATGTGCCTGTCACTGAACGTGTTCCTCTTCTCGCCACATTCTTGTGTACATGGTGTGTTTTGATACCGAGATGTATCGTTCTTCATATTCTTCTGTTTAAATGTTTTAATGTCCTAATTGACGAGTTCTATTTTACGGTATATACCTTTTGCTAAAAAATGGAAAATGCCATTTATGGACCTTCTGCCTGGAGTTATCATTGCAATTTGCTTGTCTGAGTCATCGATGAGGAAAAGTATTTTTGAGGTATCCTCTAGCCCCCTTCGGAATCCTTAAACACATTAGTTTGGAGAAAGCATGGGGTAAAAGTCTTTTACTTTTGTACCTATGCACAGTTAGCGAAGAAGCAAAATAAATCGTCATGTGGTTTAAAAGTTGCAACCAATTCGATTTGAAAACACCAGCAGACATATGATAAATGTACCTAAAACGGTAGGAAAAAATAGATTTGAGAGATTTCGATGAATCTGACTTTATATCCTCCTATATAAAATTATTTTCTGAAACACATTATCAGTAAGTCTGCCCTTTGTCCGTGTGCATGTTGCCTCGACAACTCGAGAAAAGCAAAGAACTAGATTTAGTCTTCTTTTACTTTTTTCACTATGGAATGAAGAAGTCCAGCGAAAAGAAACCTCCTTTGAAAATGCTACCCAGATTATTTTCGTCTGCTTATTACTTAATTAAATGTATTTTGTATAGCTCTGAAATGAACATGGTTATCATTCAAAACAAACCTGGTGCATACTGGAAAGAGTTGTTCTTTTTTGCGAACGTATTTATGCTTTTATTGTTTTCGTCCATTTTGTTAAATTTTAAAATCAATATTCCGTCAAGAAAAGAATGGTTTAACTCAAAATATTTCATTGTTGTTGGTTTTTCATGATTAACTAGAAAGAAAAACCTATTTGTACAGCATAGCTGACATAAACCAAATAAACCAAGCAAAACACATGTTAAAACTGAGACTGAACGTTCGCTTAGTTCTCGAGATTTTCTGCAAAAAATAATCCAGCGAAACAAATATTTCTTTAAAATGCATCAAGAAAGTTAATTCTGGATAATAAATAAATAAATAAAAATTTATTAAAATTTATGAACACACAACGAGTTTCAAGATTCTACCCTTAGAAAAATAAATTCTGATGGAGTTCATTTTTTGCAGTGTATCTATTCAGTAAAATACTTTTTATTCTGCAGGCGTGATACAGTTGACGAAGTCTTAACTTGATCGCTTTGATTACTTTTGCAAAAGCCACTACCCGCATGACTCCAACAGTTCAATTTTAAAACACATTTTCTTTTGTGGACTAAGAATCTTTTCCATTAAGCGGGATTCACATTATTAACAACTTGTTCAAAATAAAATAAATATAGTTGATGTTTAACATTTTGGGTGAGAAGGGAATTAGGATGACTTTTAAATGTATATTATTTTGTTTGCAGTCAAGCTACTTTAATTTAGATCAAGTCAAATTAAAATTCAGTAAAAATTTATTTATATTTATTAAAACAAAATGTTAGCATTATTTGAGTAAGTAAGAATCAAGAGTATGAATGGATTGGAGAGGAATACCACACACTTAACGTAGATGATCATTCTTGGATGAAGTTGTTTTTAATTACGAAATTAACGTATATTTATTTATGACGAATTATATTAATGTATTTAAAAAAATATAAAATTTTGATAATAACGAAGTTTACAGACATTACCAATTGAGTTATTAGAAAAGATTAGGCAGACATTCTGCAGAATTTTTTCAGCACAAATATTGAAAATTGTGACACAAAATTCGCCAATATCCGCTTCTATCACAAACTGAGGGTTTAGTTATTTTTCAAATAAATATACTTTTCTATAGTTAAAATATTTTTTTAAAGAAATATTGAAAAAAGAGAACCAAAGTGAAATAAGAAGATAATGTGGTAAATTGGATAAAAATTCTCGGCCCAACCCCTTCGAAGCACACGCGTGGGGTCTTTTTGGACCCAACATTTTTTTTATTAAAACAGAGTCTCTAGAATTTCTAAAACTTGTCCCCTGTTACTTGTACCTTCATAGTAAAGCTAGAAGAAGAGGATAAGGAATGTCGAAACGGGGTTTCACTTTTTTACTGGGAGCGTTAGTGAAACTGACCAAAAGTGTGCTAACGTTTCAGGTTTAAGTTTAGTTATATTAACGTCCTGTTTTGAAGCAAACACAAATATTTGACGGATCCGTAATTTGAACCGCAGTCAGATGACGAGATCGACACACCTGGAGCTAGCACCCCACTCCAAACTTCCACGCCACACCGAACGGAGGATGCCGTCAATACTCGACATTAGCGCAACAGGCGCCATACACGACGGATCTTCAGTGGAATCGGTTTCAGAACCTGGAGCCCCTCCTGGCCCCAAAGCCGAGATCTTACCGAACAGGCCACAAAAGGCCTGTTCGCCTAACGTTTCAGGTTAATTTAACGTTATGGCTATGGAAGCGTACGAGCGCGCACAACGGAGAAGAAAAGAATACAGGAAAGGAGGAAAAAAGGATATAAGTTCAACTTTCCTTTTCCTTATTAAAAATCGCATTTGTGTAATAAATACAAGTATTTTTTACGAAAAAATGTTCTTATGCTTTCATCGTATATTATTTTTGTACAAATAGCCAATAAAATAAAGTGAAAGTGTCTAAAAATTTGGGCTCAAAATTACCCCGCGCGTGTGCTAATGTTCCAAAAATGTTTGCGTGTGCTGAAAGTTTAAAAAGTCTGTTTTAAGAAACCGGATTGTATATTCACAGAGAATTTTCGCGAAGAATAGGCTATTCTTTAACTTCTGAATAGACAAAGAAAAGGCATCGTTACTTGTTAAAAGATTTTTTCAAATATGCAGGGTGCCCACTCTAAAAGTGGCCCCGTATCTAATTTCTAAACCGTTAGAGATAGGCATATATTTCCAGTTGGAAAATTATTTAAATGATGTAAAGAATTATATTTAAGTTCTTTAAGTTAATGAACGTACTACTTAATATATTATGAAGCCTAAATTTTTATACAGTCACCCAATCATTTTTATCGTAATAAGTAAAATGTTCTTGACAAATTAATATTTTAAACAAAAAGTTCCACTCTTCTTCGAGTAAAACTGGCCTCGTTTTGGAGCATTGATTAATATTTTAAACAAAAAAATTCCACTCTTCTTCGAATAAAACTGGTCACGTTATGGAGCATTGATTAATATTTTAAGCAAATTTATATTTTAAACAAAAAAGTTCCAATTTTCTTCGAGTAAAACTGGCCGCGTTATGGAGCATTGATTAATATTTTAAGCAAATTAATATTTTAAGCAAAAACGTTCCAATCTTCTTAGAGAAAAACTGACCGCGTAATGAAGCATTGATTAATATTTTAAACAAATTAATATTTTAAACAAAAATGTTCCAATTTTCTTCGAGTAAAACTGGCCACATTATAGAGCATTGAATTTCATAATTTTAAACAATTTGGCGGGCCGCGTCGAGCAAGCGCTGTTAGTTGATTAAAGGATCGTTTCTCGAGGTGGTCGTTAAAATGGTCTCCAATCGTCGAAGTGATATTCGAAGCTTCATAACTCGATCAATTTCAGTTGCAGAAAGAGGATATTTTTTGTTTAAAATGTTTATGTGTGAAGAATATTTTACTAAATATGAAAAATAGGACTTAGCGACTGTATTTAGACTTAATAATGTTTCATAAATTTAATACATTTATTGACTCAAAGAACATACAATATAATACTTTGCGTCATTTAACGGATTTTTCCACCTGGGAGTATATGCCTATCCCTAACGATTTATAAATTAGCTTTTGGGCCAAGTTTAGAGTGGACACCTTGCATATTTGAGAATTAATATTGTCTATTTTTATTTATTTTATAATATTTATTTTATTAAAGGTTTATTTTTATTTTGTAAGAATCAGTGTTCCTTTTCCCTTAATGATTAATTTTTGCTTTCGAAGAATCAATATGAACAATATTCTTAAAAAATAAAATGAAAATGGAAAAAGAAAAGGAACTGTAAGTAAAGATTTCAATTCGGTAATTTTCTAGCTGATATCGGATACAATGAAATTTGATCGATATACAAAATCAATCCTTATACAAGATTACACGAAATAATATCTTTTCAAGACAGTTGAATTTTATGTTTTATTACTCCGAAATTGCATTTTGTGCAATCGGATATGAGCAATACTTCATCAATTTTCCTTCCCACTGACTCACAGTTTGTAAAAAAAGAAGTAATAAAATAAAAACTTTTTAAAATTTCTTCTACTGAAAGATTTTCGATATATATTTTTATAAAAAACCACAAAATTATACTTCATGCATCATAGTTTTAAATCCTGTCACAGCGGACGATTTTGATGCATCTAATACAAATCTATTCTAATCTAATCTAATCTAATCTATTGTAATCATCTAATAAAATTCTTTCTCAATGACTAACAGTTTGTAAAAAAAGAAATAATAAAATAAAACTTTTTTAAATTTCTTCTACTGAAATATTTCGATATATATATTTTTTAAAAATCATAAAATTATACTTCTGCATCACAGTTTTAAATCCTGTCACAGCAGACGATTTCGATGCATCTAATACAAATCTTGACTTGTTTTGGAAGCAATCGGAATTTATCATATTTTTCAGCATACGCAATCCCATTCTTTCAGTCGTTCGCATAAGCCTTAAGAAGGTATGCTTTATATTCTAGGTTTCCACAAAAATAAATGCGGAGTATCAAAATCTTATTTCTATTCATGAAAATGTATTTATTAAATTTTTCTTCCAAACATTTAAGAAACGTTTCATTGTGGTTGAATCGAATACAACTTGACTTCAGTTGAATAAGAATCTGCTTTCTTTTATTTTCAACATGAAAACCGGATTTACTGTCGCAAGATAAGTTACATTTGAGGTATTGAGTTAAATATCAGATATAGTTTTCTTCTGAAAATACAATGTAATTGTAAATTAAGTCAGATCAGGATTTTGTAATGTTAGCTCTAACCAAAAATAAACCACTGTGATATATTCGTTTGTTGGAATGACTCATTTAGTAAAATATAATCATTTCAAGATTTAATGGACTTCCCAAAGTATAAAATAATATTATTGTTGCACATTTAATTATACTTAATTTTCATTTTTAATATTAAAATAACGAAATTAGGACAGGGGTTCTGAACTGTAGTTATCTGACGGTATTCCGAAAGGAAAAGATATGATTTCATCTAGCCCATGTAAGTTTTATTTATATGTTAATTAATAAATGGAAAATGATACCTTTTCAGAAAATTGTCGTTAATGTGTTTTTGTACGTTGAGATTTACTCTGAAAAATTATTATCAGATAACAAATTAAATACATAATAATTTAATTTAAATTTGAAACTCATGTCTACCAAAATTTAATTAATTCATTCATTTAAAGAAAAGCACACTACAGAGTAAACTCCATTTACAGAGTGCTATAAACACACAAAGAACAAAAAACTATAATAGTGGTAAAAAATGGGCTAGAGAACAAAAAGTTGAACACAGAGAATACACAAAATCATAAAACTTTTGCAAACGCGTATATAATTAAAAACGAAAACACATAGTCACAAAAACAAAAAACACACTATGATTCTAAAAGTCATATTTTTTTAAAAAAATTAAAAGACCATTTCCAAAAGGCAAGGGTTAAAAAGTCAAAACAGGCAAGGGTTAAAAAGTCAAAACAGGCAAGCACCGAGGCTTCTAAAAAAGCATACCAGGAGTTTAAAAGTTTAAAGAAGTAAATACACACTTGAGATAAAAGTAAATTGTAACACTTAAGATAAAAATAAATTCAAACACGGCGCCAAAAACGGAGTACAAAAATTAAAAAAACATTAAAAAAATGTTCGATCACAAAACAACCCGGAAAATCAAAACGCATAAAAATCTAAAATGTCGTAAAAAGGCAAAATAAAACACGTGTATTTAAATATAATGAAATATAATTTAAATATGATATTTAAATATATTCAAATTAAAATTGAATTCATATATAAATTTCGTCACTTAATGCACCTGTCTAGCATACCTGCCTTTACCATCGAAAATCATTAGGGCTTCAGAGAAACTGCAACAATGCATTTTTTGCATACTTGCCTCTAAGCATTCATTTGCTTAATTGCGTAAACTATATTTGGTCTATTATGCTTAAATACAAATAACCAAATGCTTAAATGTAAGGTCAAGCAGAATAGCATTGTCATCGAATTTTAAACGATCAAGGGACTATAATTATATCTATTATGCTTAAATATAAGGCTTTGAAATTTCTTATAATTATTACCCCTTAATCACTTAAAATTTGATAACCTTACTATTATATTTGACACGACCACTTAATCCTTGTTATGGAATTTATAGCCCATTATTAATATGTAGCATATTATTCACGTCTATTGATTACACGAAGCACGTACTACACGTCTAATATGTGAAATATAATGATCCTTGCAATTAGTTAGAGTAATCTGTTGAAAGACCTATTATACCATGCCTTCATGCAGGCACGTTATAGATGTCAAGCTGTTTATATAGCCGTTTAACTAAAGTTGTATGTGATTTTCTTTCATAGAAAATTAACGCATAAAATGTTAACCATATTAAAAGGATTAACAGTTATAATTAACAAAATTAAAAAAGATATTAACTATAAATTAATTAATTATAATTGACAGAAAATTTTGTCCATTTTTAGAACTTCGATGGCGAGTAGTCGTCGAGAAAGTTCGTCATTCAAGTTCTCATTCATTCCTTCCAATTTGAATATTTTTCGTTTACATTCTAAATTATATTTTATGTTTTTTTAATATTAATCGTTGTAATTTTTTGTTGATGCAATCACTTGATGCTGTTGCGTTGAGCACGCAAAAAGGTGTATTGTTATCGTTATTATTTAAATCTTTTGATTCTTATCTATACTCTTTTTTTGCTTTTGTTTTATATTTATATTATTTAAAAGGATTAAATTTTACATGTTGCGTCACATTGTAACTTTTAACGCGGACATATTTTATTGAAAGTTACCAAGTAAAATTTCTTAAAATAAAAATCGAAATTCCCATTTTATCGTAAATTCTCATATGATAACGCGGATTACAATATGGAGTCCTTCGTAATGTTCAATTCTAATATAATTAACTTTTAATTGTAATGAATAAAATTACTTTTATGAAAGATTATTTTGACACTTAATGACAGCAAATAAAAATTGGCATTAAAAATCGAATCGTAGATAGATTGAAATTAAAAAAAAGATAAAATTTGCTGTTAGAAGTCAAAAGGAAAAGCATATGTCCGTTGCTACATTTTTAGAAGTTTCAATTTTAATTTTTCACTAAGGTACCCAACTAGGTTAGTGGCATACACAAAAAAACCCCACAGAACTAAATAACAAAAATAGGCTTAAATAGTCACAATTAGAAATAAAAATTCATATATCATCAGTAGTTTTTGAAAATAATTATTTTTTTCAATTATTTTAACAAAAATTTCAATGTTAAGAAAAACAGCATAATTGAAAAAATATGGACACATTTAATTTTAATTTCGCATGCATACTTCTCAAACTATCTAGAATGCAATAGACCGCAAGATAACATTTCTCTTAATAAATAAATATTTTATGAAAATTTAAACTTGGCGTCATTGATTTTTCGCCAAAATTATCCTATGTGTCGAACTGAAAGTGACTGTAAAACATGACTAAATAAAGCTATCATAAAATCTGCGGTATTTTACACCATGAAAAGCTTTTTTACACATGTTTACCAAATTACAACGAATTTTAATTAATTGTTTTGGAGATATCACGTTTTTCGTGGACCAAATTTAGTAAAATTTTCATTTTTCAGAAAGCGCATTAAAAAAATATAATAACGCATTAGTTCAAATAAATATCAAAAAATAAAATATTGAACGAATGAGAATAAAATCAGAGACCGTTTTAGAATCTTCTGCTGCTTCTTTATTTTTAGATCACAAAAAAGCTTTGAATTTTTCTTCGAAAATCGCGTTTTCAACCTAGTCAGATACCTACTAGGATATAATCTACAAGTAATAATTGCACGATAAATAAACTTACTATTAAAATATTTATTTTTTGCAAATGGATGGCAACGCTAATGAAAATAAATTATATAATTAAAAATATATATAATATTTTCACTTCAATAGCAACTTACATGTCGAAACAAAATCTTTCTAAATATTAACAATTTTTTTAAAACGGTGATGAAAATCGAGAATATACTCAAGAAATGACGGATTTGATACAGATAAAAAAATTATTAGAAAGATCACTTACCAACTATTTAACTCATTGCCCTTTTGATTCATAGAGATCACATACACACGAAGATTTAGACAGACATGTAGATATTACTCCTAACATAATTTTTTTCGACTCAAGGTGTTTAGACTCTGGGTTTTCGAAAGTCTAAAGCGATTAAAACCCATTTAAATATCTAAGTGATTTTTTTAAAAATTGTAGTGCATGTATAAATTTTAGTAATTATCTTTGCATTCTTTGTAAAAGTGTTCAAGTAAAAATGAAGTGGCTGCATTTCAGAGTTAAAAAAAAATGAAATAAATTTTATCTTTGATAATAAAAAGTTAATGAAAAACAAACTGATGTATAAAACACTTTTCTTGTTGCTTGCATTTTCTGCCTGGTGCAAAGATTTTTTTCTTGTTTGGGATAATTCATGTTTTACAAACTATGAGAGGAACTAACATTGCGCCAAATGAAGCAGCAAGCACATATCACTAATTAAAAAGAAAGTTTTAATTAAAATGATATTTTTTACGAAATATTTAATAAAACTCCAAACGGCAAGAACTTTATATTGAGCTCTTTTCACGTTTTTTCTGTTTAATAATCAGTACAACGAGGAAAGAACTCCTTGTCTGGAGTTCTAAGTAAATTTAGCTTTTTTAATGAAAGAAATCTTTAGATGCATTAAAAATGTTCCAGGGCTATAAGTAAAGAGCATCAACAAACGAGAACAGAAGTTTGTACCTGCGACGACAGTGGCCTGCAGTCTTGATTAGGAGTATGCCAAGTAATTCGTTCCGAATTCACGAGAGATGTTGTACTGGCTACCGTCATCATTTGCATGTGTTAGTTTGCGGATACGTCACTCATAAAATAGTGATTTAGTTTTATTACTATTAACTATTAACGTCCTGTTTTGAAGTAACACGGGGGATATTTTGGGACGAAACTCGTCATTTTAAACCTCATTCAGATGACGAGGCGGACACCTGAGCTGGTACCCCTCTCCTAACTTCCGTACCACACCAGAGAAGGATGTTTGACCTCCCATCTGTGATCTAACGTGCAACATGCCCGCATACACGGCGGATCTTCAGTGGAATCGGCCGTGAGGGTTGGAAGTCTCCGGCCCGAAGCCGCTAAGCCACAGCCACCTTCGGATAAAATGGTGAATATATCAAAATGAAATGTGCGCAATCTCAAGTTTGTATTTCCATTCCTCAACAACCTAAACTGATGTCTACACTAGCTGAATGGGTAGAATTGGCCAAGAGGTCACCTTGCAATGGAAATGCTAACAGGTTACTGCGCCATTTGCTGCCAGAAAAACTAATTTGGGTGATTTATTAAGCTTAATAATTTTTCAGATATACGACACATGAAGAATTAGAATCGCCAGATGCCAATGCACCCTATTCTCCAGGTCGCGTTGTCCATTATGGCAAGTATACACTTGTCAGCCGAGCAGTTCGCGAGCGGCTGGCTGCCAAGTTGGGTTTAGTTTTAGTTATATTAACATCCCTTTTGAAGCAACACGAGAGCTATTTTGGGACGGACCTCGTAATCCTGAACCGCGGTCAAACGACCAGGATGACACCTGAGCTCGCATCTATCTTCTAACTTCCGCATCACACTAGCGGTAGGACTCTTGGCCACTACGTATGATTTAACGTGCAACAGACCACGTACGCGGCGGATGTTCAGTGGAATCGGCCATGAGGGTTTCTAAGTTGGAACTCTCCGGCTCCGAAGCAGAAACCTTACCATTAAGCCACTGCAATCTAGCCAGGTGGGGACGGGGTTTTTTAGAGCAGGATGAACGGTTCGCGAACCGTTACCTGCGATACAAATCATGTAGTTTTTTCGTTGAACACACAGGGATTCGGAGTTCACGTCGGGATGTTTTTTTGTATCCCCTGCTAACCTCCAACGAACCTGCAATGTCGAATCCCTTGTTTCACCTAGAAATTCAAGACAAAATACCCCGACTTTAGAGCTTCTAAGGTCTCCCCTACTTTATTAGCGATTGATAACGATAGCTCGTGGTTCTTCCGCTCTTTTCCCGTGATTCGTGGTCGGTTCGCTATGAAAATAATTTCAACGAATGACTATCGAACGGTTCGCAGGTGTAAGCGTGCATTAGACTTTCACCATCTACAGCATGTTATGGCTTCCACATTCGCCGGATTTAGATGTTGCGCATTTTTTTTTCCTTCCCAAATATGAAGATGCTGCTCAAAGATTGCCAGTTTTACATCATTGTAGATATCAAGCACGAATTGCAGAACTTACAGACTCGTTCGCACAAAATGACTTCCAGGCGCATTCCAATTGTGGCAGGAACGCTAGAAGAGTTGCATTGCGGCACAAAGTAGATCTGAAACTACGGCAAATGATACACATATAGAAATTAAAGCTACCTTTGATGGGATTAGGCTCACTGAAAATGTGTGTAGGCTCACTGGGGGAAAAGTTTAAAATTTCTGTACAAAAATGCATCGGAGTAAATACTGTTACTCAAGATATCATCCAGCACGTATAAATTAGTTATTATGAAACACCGTCCATTTTATTCATTACAATACCTAATACAATTATTATTGCAGTAAGATCTCTGAAAATTTAAAATTAATGGAAGAGTTGGGATACATTTCAAAAATTTGTTAGCAGTTTAAAACTGGGGGGCTCAAATTAATTTCTGAAAACTGCTCTGAATTCAAATCAACAACAGTGAAACTTGAGAAAGTGTGATTTATTTCAGTGTTGAAATAATAGATTTAATAGCTCAATATAAGCTTCTTGTTGCTAGTTAATGCTTCTAAACTATAATGTCTCAGAATATTATCCGTTACATACTAGTCTAAAAAATGTTTGCACATTTTATAATGGTTTGTTTACAATATATCGCTTAATGTTGCAGTTGCAATTCAGGGCAGTGCCCCCCCCCCCACACACACATTTTTCATTGTGTGAAATTAATCATTAATTTATTTTATCTGCATTTCATCTAGAAAATTTATTTTGTTTTGCATTAAATCTATCAAAACTCTAAGACAATTTTACGTTAAAAGCTGACCATCCTTAAGTAACAAATGAAAGAAGTGAACAGGGAAAAACTGAGGCGGAAAGCTAAGCCACTTATTCGATTTTTTCACTGTTCGAGGATTATGTCTCTCTGCCTGAGGAGAAACTTACCACGCAAGGAGAACTGGAATTTTCTGTAGCACCGAATCTCGTCTGCGCGCATGCGCAGTTACAGAGCGCAGTGTTTCCCTACCATGTGTTTAAACTGAAGGAAGGACTGCAAAGACGATATTGAAAATCGAAAGTCACAAATTAATCTGAAAGAAAGTGTTTTCAAAATTTCCGTGATCCCATTATTTCGATATTATTCTGTACGAGCCTATTTGGGATCATGATTTATGTTTTATTAAGCCTTGACACGGTTAACTTGAAATAATAGAATTTGTTAAAGAGTATCAATAAGTGTAATCCCATTTAAAAGTATCACAGTGCACCTTTAGATAGATATAATAGAATTAATGATTTTTTATTCGTCTTCGCATTTCCTATTACTACATCAGAGTCTGAACTCTGCTTTTTAACATCAAAAAAGAGTAAAATGTTTTCTGAGGCAACTGAATCGGTTTTGATTATGTTGGCAAGTCAATGTTTTTCATGCAAATTTTTTCTACCTTTTGTTTACGTCCGTATCCTACGTCATATGCTGAAAACATTTCATTGGTTGTGACGTCGGGCAAAAGTTTTTTGTTATTCGTCTGTCGGTCGGTTGAAAAACAGTGATGATGGAATATTGCTTGATAGATGGCTGGTTGTGAGTTTAGTTTTCAGACCGAAGCTATGGTTTTACATTTTTGTTTTAACGTGCGCAATAAATGGCTTTGATTAAAACGTTGAAGTGTTTCTTCCACAATACTGTGCCAATATATTTCCATCAGATTACATGTGTCTTCTTGTATTTCAATGGATAAAACGTTTTTCAATAGTCAGAAGTATCAAGGTAAAAGCTTTTGATCTTTTCGAGGGAAAGAAAACAAAAAGGATGGATTTTAGTTTTTAAGTAACTTTAAAAATACTAATAAATAACATTCGATTGTGCTTATTTTTATATTAGTTCTATCGTTAAATATTTTCTCTTAAATTGATAAGAAAATTATTTTGATTCTGCACTAAAATATAATTTTATTGTTCAGTCGAATATATGTGAATCTTTATAAATGTAATAAGGAAACGAACTGAAAAACAAATTTCGAGCTTAAATTTTCTATTAAAATTAATAAGTTAAAATATCACAAGTTTGAAATAAAAAAGTTTATTAACCTATTTATTAAATAATAAACAACTCAAAGTAAATGAAAAAGGGAAAAAATGCAATTGTATTCATACGGTGAAGGATACTATAGATATTTCTGTCTTTTTTTTATGCGAATTATTTACACAAATATTTGCTTTCATCAATATTAACAAATTGACTATTAAATATCTGTTTTCTCAGTATTTACAAAATTACCATTAAATGTCTGTTTTTATCGTATTATTAAAATTAGAATTAAACGGTATTATCAGTATTCACAAAAACCTTTATCAAAATGATTCAAATATTTTTATGGTGCCAAACTCGCCATACATTGAAATTAGTTAATCGGCTACCCTCTTAAACGAATCCAAAAAATAAGAATCCTTAAATATATATCGCTTTTTTGCATCAAGGAATATTTGTGGCAAATCCGAAGAAATTTGAACATTGCTTTTGGCCGTGTTTGCGTAACAAACAAATTTACAGACAGACAAAATGCTGAACGGCTGAGTTAAAACGGAGACCTCGCAAGCTAAAAGACATTACATAGACGCTCAAAGTCAGATAGAATGGATGTTTCATACTCTTATAAGGGAAAAAGTAGAAATTTATATGTAATGACCTTATATTTTATCTTTTTTAAAAAAGAAAAAAAATAATGGAGAATTCCGGAAGAAACTACTTTGAGTAATACGAAAGGGCTTACATTTTGAAAAATACTTATATTTCGTTTATGTGAAAATGCAGAAACGTTTATCCATCTTTCTGCTTTTCTTTTTCTTCTTCCAAGTTCTTTTATTAACTCCTGTAAAAGTTCTTTGTCATCCTGGAAGCATTTTTTTTTCCATTGACAAAAAAAAACTATTTGAATTTTCTGACTCGTAAATACAATTTCTTTTTTATAAAGAAATATCAGGTAAAAAGAGTTGAGTAATTCAGTCCGCCTCAAGGTTTCTTCGAATGTCTTGGTTTTCCTTCGAATAAAACGTTCTATAAGCCATTTGAATGAAGTTTAACAATCATTGTACTAAAAATCGACTTTCTGTGAATTCAACTGCCACTTATTTTTATAAATGAGGAAATATAGTTGTCAATGAGGAAATATAGTTGAATGAATGCCATTCAACGATATTGTAGTCAGTGGAAAAAATGTAAAGATTATAATGTTGCCATTCTAGAAGAAGTCACTAAGTCCACAAAAACTTTTTGACAGACTACTACAGTCAATTAGAATTTGAAATTAATTATTTCGTGATAGAAACCTGTTATCTACACATCAGTAAAACATTTGTAGGAGATAGAAATTTGTGAAATTATTTTTACTATTTATCATAAAAACTCAAAATTAATTAAGTTTAAATTTAGAACATCTCGAAACTATAGTTTTGTACAGTGACTTCTGCTGGAACGACGATAATATTTTTGAAATTTTCATTGGATTTTCTCCTCCCTATACTGTGTCGTAATATTATAAGGAACAAACGCAAAAGGTGTGGAATAGATTCTGAAGCTAAATTGGCTCGGAAGCACTAACCGTGAGAAAAAATCCTGTGAATTCGAATTAACTCCATTACCGATTTCTATGATTCCAATTAAGAACGTTAATTTTGCACCTGATGTCACGTCATCTTCGTCTATTCTCATTTTTCTCAAAAACTGCGAGTCGTTTGAGATTATTTTTAAAAATTCATTTGTCTTAATTTTACGTACCTTGGGAGAAAGATTTCTGTTGTCTGAATCTCCGCTTGGTCAGCGTCGCATGTCATACGACGAAGAGAAAAAATACATCGTTGAAAGTGAATGCGTCGCTACTTACACGTCTCGTTATATTTCGCAATCATTTTTTGCATTTCTGAATATTGCTACGAAATGGCGCAAATAGTCCTACTTTCTTCGTCTTTTCGAGGTGAGATTTCCCCCGCCTTCAATGGAAAACATAATAATTTTGTCGGAGATTCTAAAAAAAAATCCGACAAAGAATTGGTTATTGAGATTACTCTGTATGTATTATTTCCCTTAAGTAGAAATAAAATTTTTATTCTAATGACATTCGATCGAAAATAATATTATTATGTTTTGGGAGTTGTGTGTGTCAGTACATTTTTAAAGTGTATGTACAGGGTATCTATAAGCGATGACGTTGATCCTTACACTTCTTCGTATATAGTTAAATTAATTGAAGAAAAACTTTGGTTACTACTATCTTCAATAATATTTGGCCTCATAAATGTTGTAGCTAGTGTATGACTAAGACAAATGGAAAAGTATAGTGTCTAAATTTTGTTTCGAAGTTCTATTATGAAAAAACCCTAGATCTTAAATGAAAAGAAACTTCATATTCTATCAGATACTGAGATTTTAAATTTAATTCACTTATATTTCGGATAAATTGCTTAGGATAAGAAAAAAATTAGTTATGCAAGAATCATTTTCTTCCAAGCCAAGTAATTTCATTCTTTCCAGAGCAATTACATTTTTGTGTAATCAGTCGTGAGCAGAACCGCATCCATCTTCTCTTCTCATGAAAACATGACAGATAAAAAAAATGTCTCGGTAGTAAAGACCGAAAATAAAACCCTTGTTAAAATTCTTCGATTGGAAGATTTTGAAGTTGAGCCAGATGTAGAGGTCTAGGAAAACCTCGTTATTCTACATGCTGTTTCAGCTCCAGAAGCTTCCACAAAAAATAATGATGCATTTTTTTTCTTTGCGAAATCGGTGATAACTTTGACAAAAGAAATTAGAAAAGTATGCGAAATAATTCTGGGGAACATGAGAACTTTTTAATTATTCTTTAAAAGTTTGTTTAATCAAGTAGAAAGAAGATTTTCGATTCTTAGAATGAAGACTTTAATACCTCAATGAATAAATAATAGAATAATATTAGAATAATGAAATTAAAAAAAACAGTAATAATGTTAATAATAATGAAATTAACAATTAATAATGATATTTATAATAATGAAACATGGATAATTTGATAAAAAGCAAAGTCTGGCTCCTTTTCCAGTTCTTCTCATTTTAACTACATCATGATTCTCTCGTATGATAAAGTATATATTATTTACTATCATTGTATCTTAGTTGGTCGAAATTGAAAATAAACGAAAATTGTATGCTAATAAAAGATATATAGATAGGTTTTTCGGGTAAAACTTTCATATTCTGAGGGTTATGCACGAGTAAAAATCAGTGTGAATCTAATATAATTTTAATTTCAATTTTAAATAAATAAATAAAATAAATTTTAAATAAATAAATAAAATAAAAAATAAATTTTGAATAAATAAATAAATAAAATTTATAAAATAAATTTTAAATAAATAAATAAAATTTTAAATAAATAAAATTTTAAATAAATAAATAAAAAAATTTAAAATAAATAACCTGAACTAAAACAGGACTGCCATCTTCTCTCTTAAAGATATTTAAAATGTTCAAAATATTTCCGAATTTTCTCTGTTCTTAAAAGATACTACCATTATGCTACTGAAACTATCTTATCCATATCGCTTTGTATAAACACGAAACTCATTACGTAAACCAAATTATTACAATGCCGAAAAACCGAGCACGAATTAAAGAATGCTTTTATCACACTTAATCTGTTGCTTGAATTCGACCGTGAAAATGGAATCACCCGTCTGCAGAGTTTGCATGTGGCGGAGAATTCATCTCACATGATTGTGCCAGGACTCGCAAGCGAAACAGAAGCACGTTTAACCGTCAATTAATTAAATGGGCAAAAATAAGAAGGCTAGCTTGCGCTTCAATGGGGAAGCTCTGGGACACCATCTTACTTAATTGACTTATCTGATGGTTGGTTGACTTCACGTGCATGCCATGCTGGTTTATGTAAAAGCGGATTTCTTAATGAGTGGAACGGTTGGCCAGAGAAATAAGTATTCGTGTGTGTTTTAGTCACGACTTTTTCGTATGTATTGGCATAGGAATGTCATTCATCACTTTTAAGCCAAGAATGATTTTGCTTAGAATTTATGTAATTCAGTGTTTCAATATGCATCATTAAGAATCTTGTAGAAGAATTCAAAATATCTTCTGCATTGATAGTTCTTCAGTTTTTATTTTGTAATTACAAGGTTCGACGGAGAAAATTTAATTCTATAAAGAACATACCCGTTTAAAATTCAAGGATTTATTAATTCAATGATGTCAATTTGATTATCCAGCTATGTTTTGGTGATTTCTTCAACTTTTTAAAGAAAAAATATTTTGAATCGGGACAGTTCTTTTACCTGTTGTGTAAAACCATATGAATTTTTAGTTTTAATAGAATGCTCTACTTTTTTGTTAAAGTTACGCAATAAATTGAGTTAGAAAGGATTCGATAAAATTATTTTTAGGAGATTAATTATTAAGAGATTAAACAGAAATCTTTAGTTCTGATTATAGAAAATCACCTATTAACTACAAATGAATTTGATAACATGTTAATAATGTCCTAATTTAATAAAAAGATATTGAGAGCAAAGTTTAGTCATATCAGATGGCAACACTTCGACATGTCTCATGACGTGAAGAACTGTCTCTCCTGTTTCCGGCAGTTATTACTGGAATCGAAGCAATGAATGAGCGACTCCCTCAGAGATTTCATGTATGCTAACTGTGATGCCTTGACCTAATTCTGTAAGGAGCATCCCCTTTATAGAATTCCTAATTCCTTTCTCCTTTTCTTAATTCCTTTTTCCCTTCATTTCCTAATCCGAATTCCATTTTACTTTACATTTCTTAAATGTTTGTGTAGTTATAAGGGTTTGTTTTGCCTGATTAATCTAAAATATCAAACTGAGTCTTCATCTGTCTTCGGGAGTACATTGTCTATCCCACATGGATATATTTACAAAAGATTTTAGTTCGCTTTGAAAGGCGAAACATCTTTCGTGTATTATGTTGAACTATAAGATCTACAGATTTCAGTATAATGCCTCCAAATATATAAACCTTTCTCCCTCAGTTACAATTTAGAAGGCAGATAGTTTCTGCAAGCTGTCAATGCTCTTTAGAAAGAACTATACGAAACACATATTTGTTCCCTAATGAAATTTATAACAGTTATAAATGAACTCCCATATTAAGAGAACCGGAATCCGTTTGCTGATTTATGGCGCTGAAAATGCAAAGCTCAGTGGAAGGGTAAGATTCGAAGGCCCTTTAAAAAATGGTGGATATAAAAAAATTACCATATTCTTCTTTCGTAAATTTGACTAATCTGTGACAACAATATCATCAATATTGCTCATACTTAAAAATCATGCTCAAAAGACTAGTTGGATCTCAGGAAATGTGGGTCTGAAAAAGGCGATAGTGTAGATCCTCAGGCTTTACTTGAATTTAAGAGAAGTGAATTTGTCGATTCGTTTAACTAAATTGCTATATTATTATGCTAAAGAACATTACATTACTATAATTATGAAGCGTTATTTACAATAAGCTATAAACAATTATTAATTAGGTATGGTCCTCTTATGATCGGAATAGCTCATCTTCGTTCGGACTTCATTGCTCGACGTTCCTCGAACGCTCGATGTCTCGTTCCAGGACAGCCAGATCAAAACTGCAAAATAAAGCCAAACCGTCTTGAAAATAAGGCCAAAATTTCAAATTTGATAAATTGATTGAAAACCTCATTTGCTATTAGAAAAGAGGCTCTCCGTCATGAAAACGAATCCCACTTGAAAGTCATATATGCAATGCTCTATTATTATGCAAAAATTTAGGTGAAAGAAATTTAAAACATCCTTGTTCTATTCGGGAGATACGTCGTTCGACAGCTCATTCTATATCATTTGAAATGTGTAATATCAAAAATTTATCGAAAACATTAGAATAAGTAATTAAAAATTTTCTAAAAATCATTAACGAAAATAAAACCAAAAGAGGCCAAATTAAAATTTAAGGCCAAATGAAAATTCCTAAGGCCGAGGGCTCTGAAAAAAGGCCAAATTTCCATAATTTGGCCTTAAAAAGGCCAAGATGGCAACCCTGACTTGTTCTGTCTCTCAGCTGCATCTGCGTTGCCTGTTCTGTGGAGTTCCATGTGACGGCAGCGACATCTACTGGCATTCCAGCTGGTGGCCCGTAATGAACAATGTTTTTCAATTGTTTCTTGTTCTTTAGATCTCAAGTTTTTCATTATTCAACTAGACAAATTCTAATTCATAAACTTCAGATGGTAAGTTCTTTAAAGGAAATATTAGTGTAGTCAATTCATGTTCGGCTGACATATGTTAATTACCAATAACCAACTTGATTTTGTAATCCCTAGAATATTTTGCAGGCGGAAAAAGGCTGTGACGTCAAACCACAGAGTGTCATAATGTGCATTAGTTGCTGGATGCCTTGCGCAATTGCGTTTGAGATACGACTTGAAGTCATAAGAATTGACAATATTAGATTATAAACGTGAGATTAAATTCCAAGATAACACATTCAGAAAAACTCATCCACAATTAGATTATTTCCCTAGAATAATTATTAAATGAATTTTTTATAAAATACGTAAAAGAGCTACAACATACTTGGAAATAGCCAAAGTTCTTTTTCAAATTAATCTCTATATGTGAATCAGATACGTCAAATATCGCATTTAAGAAATGCTGTAAGATGCATATATGATCTTTTTCTAAATTCATTTATGTTTATAAATTTACTGATATCTTTTTCAGCTGAAAAAGATATTATTCAAACACTGAGAACCAGAATTTAGTAACTGAAAAATTTCGCACAGCTGAACAAATATAATATTTAATAAATATCAAAAGAGAACCATTTTAAATTTGTTGCTGTCTGTTCTAGGGTGCTAAAACTCCTCTCATCCATGTGCTCAATTTCAAAATACGTTGTTAAAGCAAACATTGTGTGTTGATCCACCATATTTCTCAACACCTTTTCATATGTTTCTTTTCGTACGAATAAATTCTTTCGTAAATAACACCCACTATTAAACGGAAAGAGAAGAAATATTTGAATGAAAGTCTGCTTTCAACATTTATGCTTTCAACTGATTTTATTTTATTTAAAACCAAATTAAAACTGACAACCTTCTCCTAGATTCTAAAATAAAATGTTATCATGGCAACCTTTGAGACACTTGACGATTTTCGTTTCACTTTTATATTTAACTAGCTGTTATGCCCTGCGTTGCTCGGGATTAAAATACTTTCATGTCGAATATTTTTGATGTTAAAACTACTTTTGTATAGAAAATTACAATGCCCAAAATTCTTTTATCTTCTAAAATGTTTTATAATTAAAATGAGAATATTAATTGAACCAGACGATTTTTAAAAACCGCCGATAGCTAATTTTCTCAATGTTATTAATATTTTCGCATAGGTACTTCAAATTTAGTTCATAAATCTTGCAGTATAAGAAAGATTTTAACGGTTGTTTTGGGACAATTAATTACATAGTATATTTTTAATTAAGTAAAAACGTTCAAACAAATATGAATAAAAAAATCATATAATTAGTCTTCATCCAGAATTCTTCTAATGTTAGATAGCAACAGTTCTTCTTATGTATTCTTGTTCTTCATCAATAAAAAAAAGTGTTAAAAATTGTAAATTTCATACACAATTTAAATTTGAAAAATTTTTAAAATCACGGCAATGAATTGAACGGAAATGAAACTTGTGTCATGAAAAGATAAGTTTTTTAGCTTTAAATATGTGTAAAAATGGTTTTTTTGACATAAAACATATTTTCGAAAAATATGACGGAAAATTCTATATCTTGCTAATTTCCAATTAACTGAAATTTTAATAAAATTAAGGCTTTTAAATGTTGATGATGATTCTCTCACGTCTTATATAAAATATATTTATAAAAATAGGCAAAAATTTCAGAAATAAAGGTATATTAGTTCAAAGTCTAACCGTTGCCTATTAACGGAGTAGCTATAAATTTGCGTTATTTCAAAATCGTCTGCAGGTAATTAAGAATTTAATAAATTTTGAAAAATTAATAAAAGTTGAAGAAAAAATATCACAGACATAAAATTGGTATCGTTGAAAAGGTAAAAATTTGAACTTTAAGATGGTATAAAAATATTTTTGAGGGATAATTTGCTCCGAAGTTACTGCGGAAAAACGGTTTCGGTTAATTTCTAATTAACTGACTGTTTAATTAACATTTGCACTTTGAAAAGTTGACAGTGATCTTCCCCGTGTCTTAATTAATAAGTGTGCAAAGTTTGGATGAAATCAGTGCCGTGGTTTAGGAGGAGATATGGAACATACATACAAACATATATACAAACATACATGCATACCCACATACTTTTATTTATATTAAGATATAAAAAATAATATGTGATAAAAATCCGTTTAGGAATAAATATTAATTCATTGCATCAAATATGTATTTTAGCATTCTTACCTTTAAGGTCTGAGTTTTATCTCCGTAACTGAATGATAAAAAATATTTAAAACAGTTGATGACAGAAATGGAATTGTTTATTTTGATGTATGGATAATATATTTTTGAACTTTTCTCAAGAAATACCTCATTACATGAAGTGGGTTTTAATTTTATAGAATAAAATATTTAATATTTGTAGAATATGGAGCTTCTGTGTCATTCATGTTTTATGTTAAACACGAATATCACACATTAAATTAAATTAAAATCTATATTTTTGCTTGAATTATTATAAAATACAATTAAAAAGTGGCTTCTGCATATTCAGACAATGACTTTTATCTTACTAATTTTCGAAATAATTAAGCTGAACCAAATGAAAATTTTTTTAATTGGATTTAAAAGCACAAGGTTTCCTAATGAGAATATCTTTAAAATAAATCGATTACGTTAAAACTTTGGACACGAAATTAAGCATCAAAAATAATAATGAAGAGCAAGAAATTGTTATAAAAGACACATTTACGAAATCGTTTTGAGATTATTACATTTTTCATTCCTTTAATACTTTACACACCTGGTTCTTTCTCACGAGTAATTATAAATTTTCTCAAAACTTATAGCTGTAGAAATAACGAATGTTGCATAACTTTGATAGGAAACTCTATACAGCTTTTGGAATGCTAAGTTTTTCTATCTTTATTTATTAATTTATTTATTTTTGCAATTTTTTAAAATGTATCGAAAGAAATTTATCCCTTTCAAAGACATTGATTATTTTTTCTTAATTTCTTGCTTAGATGCTTAAGTATCTTTTCTTTGATGTTAGCGCACATAATAGTGAAAGTTCCTTTCCAGAGAAAAAAAAGGAAAAAGAAAGTGTTAAGATTAAAGATTCTTACATCATGAAATTTAAGATAATTTGCTTGACACTTCGTCAGTTTCCTAATTAGCATATTGTTTAATTAGTGCTAAATTTAGAGGCAATTTTGGCGTGATTAATTACAGGCGTATCTCAGTAAGTCTGAAGGCTTTAGTTGGTTCAGAAATGAACCGATGCTTATGCATACATCTATAATTTTATAAATGACGCTTAGCCTTGTAACTTTTTCAAGAATGTGTGTGTTTTCATTTTCAAAGGTGATTAGGATTCTTTTCTTATGCTGAATATATTTTACAGGGAATTATTGTAAGAAATTCGTTACAAATATTGACTGTTAAGATACAATGTTCAGAAGTTATGTTCAATGATTATCTCTGCGAAAACACTTAAGAGTGAATTAAGCTTGTGGAAAGTTTCTATTGTATTACAAAGTTTGTGAATAATAAATGGAAACGGCCTGTAGTAATCTCGGTGTTCAGAAGACTGAAATTATTATTATTTAGTTTTTAATTTATGATCAGCGACAATATTCAACAGTTATATTCAGTGATTATTTCTGTGAAAACAATTAAGAGTGAATTAAACGTGTGGAAAAATGTACATTCTGTTACAAAATTTTAAAATAATAAATTAAAACGGCTTTTAATCATTTTGGTGTTCAGAAGACGATACATTAAGCTTTAATGTTCAGAACTATATAACTATTGTTCTTAGTAGTAAATTATAGGTGAAAATTGACAAATTTGGGCCACCTGAACATTTGTTTTATGTACAGAGATGATATAGAACTTTATATATAATAAAAAAATAGTAGAATTTTTTGTAGGTTATTTATGTTTATTAGCTCGAATGCAATTTTAGTATTTTTATTACTTTAGAAGAAGTATTATGCGGGACACAATTACAGGAATCTCCAGATATCCAAATTTATAATTTTAATACATACGTATGTAATGAACCTTCATGCATAATTTAATTTGAACTTTCTTCAATTTCATATAAAATGTACAATATTGTAAATATTTGCAATTTCATGTATCTTATGGTTGTTAAACTTAATTTTCATGAATTAAAATTAAGTATTTCTTGTGACTGATATCAATTCTTCAATACTCCGAATTTCCCTATGGCCTGATGGGCTCGGTTACCGTTTAATTCGGATTATTGGACTACTGCAAATATTTAGATTTTAGATTATTTGTAGTTTTTTTCATAATTTTTGTGTCTGAAGTATCCATTATATATATGAATGAAACTTCACTTGTTTAGTTCCAGAATACGAGTCTTGAGTCACTACATGTATTTTTTTCATTTTTTGTTCATAGGTTTATTGGTTTTACCAAAAATGTATATATATAATTATATATCTTGGAATTCCAATTATATATATATATCAAAACAAACAAGAAACAAAGGACAAAAAAAGAAAACAAAAATTTTAATAAATTGAAAAATATCATGGCTAGCTGCTCGTCAGGAAGGGAAGCTCGCTTATGATATTAATAAATGATTTTTCCTGCTAACGACATACGAAAACCGTAAACAATTGTCGCTATCCCTTCAAAAAGAACAAGACGATTAAAAATGGAAAAATTCTGGAATATAAGACAAATACAATGAAGATGATTTAAAAAATCGAAAGCAAAATATCCGGATACATAAGATCTAGAATAAAAAATAATACAGTAATGTTCACAAAACAATAAAAGAGGAAAAAAAGGAAATGGCTTACCACCGCCAGGAATAAGCACACGAGACTGTAAGAAGCACGAGGAAATGTCGCCAAACCAGTTATTGCTGTTGCCAAACAGAGGAAGAAAAGGATATATATGTGATAATTTAAATTTTTAACTTTCCTAAATAATCTTAGCGATACC
>BGPR01021149.1:2378-26881 GCA_013235015.1 Araneus ventricosus
TTTTTGATGTTTTCGATAGTTCATTCATTTACCTTTCTAAAACATATATACTTTTGTCGGTACGTTAATTAGAAGATGAGATATTAATTGTTTTATAACAAACCGAAAACCGGAAGTGGGCGTTTAATTAGCCGAAAGTTGTCATTTAAAATGACAGAAACCTGTCAAAAATTCTTTTACACTCCTTTTTTGCAAGCTAATATGATGTCAGTATATTTTTAGGAATTTTTTTTAAAGTTTAGATACATAATTTGAGCGCGTGGAAAAACTAAAATTTGATTTTTCTCAAAATTAGATTTTATGCATATTTTTCAAACTTCAAACATGATAACTCAAGATATTATCATTCGATTGTTCTGAAATTTTGTGAACACTTTCTTCAAATGTTTCTCTAGTGAATGTACTAGAATAATGTATATTGTAACAATATTTTTTAAATTATGGTCTTTTACTTGAAAAATGACATAGAAAATTTGCTGAAAATCTTATAATGATTGTTCGATTAGCTCTAAAATTTTTATTTATCCAAAGAATGTTAAGATTCTAGTACAAGCACTAGTCCATAGTATGTAGTTTATTTTAGTATTAGTTTTATTTGAATTATTACAAAAGTTTGACCTGTAGCATGTTTGAAGTTTTGGGAAATTTCCTCTAAAAAGCATCAGAAATTCAAGAATTTTGTAAATTTATAATAATTTATACTCAAAAATCATACGCTAATATTAATCTTTATTAAATTCGAATCTAAAAAACATATTTTGGTATTTCTATTTCACAATTTAAGAAAAAAGTTATCCGAACACGTGGTTTGCTTTCTCAACTATATAATTATATGACACCTTTTTTGAAAATGCAGCGTCATTTGAGAACCTAAAGGACAGTTTAAATGTTTATGGATTCCATGTAATTTTTAAACTGACTTACAATGTTTGTGAATGATTCTGTTTCAGTTTATATGTTTAAAATTGTGGTAATTCGATGCACAGAAAATTTTCAGGTATACTACTTAAGGGGTTAAAAGATTTTTAAAATATTGTAAAAATATATATTAAAAAAATAAAGATTAATTTCGAATTCCTTGTATTACCTTGAAAAAACACAAAGGGAAAAAAAATCTATGAGGTTTTGACTTCAAAATCTCATTGTTAATATAAACCAGCTGAAAATTGTTTAGAGATTGGGAGTACATACTGATTTGCTCGACAATGCAAAAAAAAAAAAGAAGAGATAATGGAATGCAATCAATTTAGCCATGGAAAAGATAGCTGTCCTCAAATGAGGACACTGGGCATTAATGGGTTAAAAAAAAATTTGTAAAAATTAAACAAAAATAAATATTTAAATACATGGACGTTAGGATTCCATACCATTAACCCATTGCAGTGTGAGGCATTAAATTTTTGAAATATGATGAAAAAACATCATGAATGGGTTTAGTTTATTGTCTAGACATAGAATCTACAAATATATATAAAAAAAAAACTTACTTCATCCTGACGGGGGGTCATCCCCCTTTGGGATCACCCTCCTCATATGAGAACCCCCTTAGATACAGCCACCTTGATACACTCAAAAAATATTGTTGAATCTTACAGAAAATCATAAATTAAAACTTCAAGAATTTTGAAGGAAATTTTTCGAGTTAATTTCCCAAAATTGTAATCATCCAGAACTAAAAAATTTCTCATCTCTCAGTTAAGGAATTTTCCCAAACTTTATCTCTAATAATTCCTATTCCAAAACGAAATTTCATAAGGCTACTATATAAATTCTAAAAGGGGTACTATTAGCCCTATTCTAAACCTATTATTTTCCATTTGGATTTCACTCCCCTTGTGGTACCAATTATCTTGTATACAGCATTATATCCCTGCCCATTGTTTCATAACATGTGCATAATAGACGTGTTCATCACTAATAACGGAAGAGAAGAATAATTGTGTCGTGTAGCTGCAAAAGTGGACATGTCCAAATAAGAAATGTTTTGAGAAAAGTGGATTTTCTGTCACATTTAGTCAAAATGAAATTTAAAAAATAAACTGTATGGCATTCAAAGCATTTAGGCAATACGTTCTAGTATGCAATTTATGATGGCGAGATATTAACCCTTTGAACGGCAAAAATGTTTCAGCTGAATGCTTTGAAAACGGCCTCTCTGTAGCTAAATGGTGAACGCAAATGTTTCGGAGCCGGTTTTCGGGTAATAAACAAAGAGCAACTTTCTACGCTGGAGCCGGCTTAAGAGTAATAATCGAAGAACGACTTTCTGCGACGGAGCCGGTTTTAGAATAGTCATTAGAGAGCGACTTTCTACGGTTCAGCCGGTTGAAGGGTTAAGAGGGTCAAATGGACTTATAATCTTAAAAAAAAAAATGTATTTTTCAAAAGAGGAGATAGCCACTTTTGCACACACGACACAATTAACCCACATAAAGGAAAATCTTCCAATGACTCAAAAATGGGAGAAAGTACTTTCCTGTTCCTCGGATAAAAAAAACTCTGTAAAAATTATAAAACTTTTCTAGAACGAATCCTAATGGACATATGCTGAAATTGATTAAAACTCAATACCTTCAGATCCTACTTCATCAGCCAAAATTGTTCGTCCAGTATACGCAGCAGAATCTGTTCGTCCAATGTTCTGCAACCCTGCTTTCATCACAAAAGAGATTGGATTGAAGACCATGAAAGCACACATGAAAACGCACAGTAGAACTCGACTATGATCCAGCATGCCTCTACTTGAGAAACTATCATTGCTGTCATCTTTATCCAGTGTGATGCTGTAAGGTCCGAGATTTGGGGTATCGCAAGAACCACTGAACTGAGGCGAGTCTTGATCTGAATAATACGTATCACCCATGCTATTAGTGGGACTACGTTCAGGTGAACTTATATCTGATGTTGGAGGAGTGTAATCAGCAATGCTGGGGGGAATGTTTGGCTTTTTGTCTAGAAGGTCTTCAATACCTGCAAGATTATGAAAACTTTACACCACAATGCAAAATGAGTTGGAATTACAAAAATGTACTAAAACAGAAGCCAATATTGAGCAAAAAAATGCAACCAAACAGCCATTTTTAACTCAAAACTAAATATATGTCAGTACTACAATATATACAGATGTGACACAGGCTTGAAACAAAAAAAAAGCTGAACTTCATAAATAATTAATCGTGCCAAACATAAATACAGAGAAGTAAAATGGGTATGATTAATCGAACAATAAAATAAATAAATTTATACAAAAAGTGCTTAAGATATTAAAAATATTGTAGAATTATTATGCAATATAAAAATAAGAATGATAAAATCCGATGCCGAAAAAGCGGAAATCTGCGTTTCCACAGAAATGTGTCATGTCTGTATATATGTCAGTATGACCAAATGTTTCCTGTATGAGACATTTGGAAATTTGATCTAATTTTCTCAATTAAAAAAATTGAAATATTTTTTCAACATTTTTCGGAATGTTTTGATGTATTTAGAAACTATTAGTGCAAAAATTAATGAAATTTGAAATGCAAAGTTGGGCTTGGGTATGAGGAGAATAAACAAACACAAAAATATATTTCAGAAAAGAAATAAAATTCCAGATAAGAGATATTATCCTTGGACATGAAGATTTTAAGGAGGAAATACATATTTGATACTTAGTTCTGTAAACTGTCAAATCTTCTTTTCTATATTTTTATATAAAAAGAATTATTAAAAATATAAAAGAAATAGCAACAGAAATTCTGAAACATATATGCAAATGCTATACTTACGGTGTTTTTGTGAAGCCATCTTTAGAGCTAAATTCTCTTGCTTCAGTTTTGCATTTGCATTTTGAAGGAACCTTATGTAATCAATGGCTTTGCGCAAAACAGCAGATTTATTTAACTACAAATGAGAAAGTTTGAGACAGACTTAATATACAAAGAATAAAACCATATATTTAAAGAATCTAGGAAGCAATCATTGTAAATTTATGGAAATTTAAATATAATACACATGGCTACATTTTAAAATTGGAAGGTTTTTTTTTTTTTTCCAAAACCTATTTTCCTAAAATATAATTGTCTCTTCCATTCATTTAATAATAATTTTAATGATGTATCTACAGCAATATATTATGTTCCAAGAAAAAGGGACTGCACTAGGATCTAGAAACTATAACTTTCTTCTCTTACATCTAAAAAAATTATTCAGAAATAATGAGTCCATTATTTAAAAAAATAATAATAAAATCTCATATTTATGGAAATTCTATCAATAGTATTAACTTGCTAATGTACAAATTATTTTAAAGTATAACTTTCAGTAAAATTCTTTTAAATTATGTGAAAAAACACCAAGATTAAAATAACTGAAAGTCAAATTTAATTGCAAAAAAAAAAACTGTCAAAAATCATTTAAAAAGGCTTTTTTATATGTAAATATTTTAAGACTTTTAAAAATATCAAAAAAATTCCTTGCGATTTCCTTGCATTACATTGAAAATAAACCTAAAAGTTAAAAAAAAATCATGAAGTTAAAAAATAAGAATTTCTGCATGAAAATTTCTTGGACTTCAAACTCTGACTAATAGGTGATTTATGCAAACTGAAAACTATTGAAGAGTTTTGGTACATATTGACTTGGTAGACAAAGCAAGAAAGAAATAATGAAATATAATTGGATTAGACACAGAAGTGAAATGTAATTGTCTTCAAATGTGATTTCTGAGCATTACTAGGTCAATAACACAATTTTTTTAAAACATAGGTATAGCATGATATATTATTTATACAGTTCTCAAAAACATTTTCAGATTATTAAAAAAATTTAATTGGTCATAAAACCCATATAATCTACAGCCATTTATGGAAAACTGAATGCCAATATGTTTATTTTATCTGGAATTGTAGACTAAACTGCAATCAAACCCTAATAAATATAAAGGCACAAAACTTAAAAAATGAAGTTATGGAAAAAATGGTTAAAAAAATGAAGGAGAGCGAGACATTATCTATCAACAGAAACATGTTTGAACTTCACCAGATTTTCAACAAGCTAGCATTTTAAGTCATATACTCAAATTACAACATTGTATAAATATATTTGTTCATTCCAAATCAATCTTTTAAATCTTTCATTCTGTTCAAAATCTTCCATTACCTTAAAAAATGGTTTATTATGCTCATTCTAAAGTGCTGTTTATGAATTCTCTAATCTAGAAAATTCTGTTTTTCTGCAGATTCTAGAAAGTTCCTTTAGAACAGAGGTTCCCAACCTGTGGTATGTGTACCCCTGGGGGTATGTGAAATCAAAATTAGTAATGGCGGAAACAAGAACACACAAGGAATTAAAAAAGTAACAGAATTTTGTTTTCCCAAGTTAACACTTGCTATTTAATAACTGTACCACTTGAAAAGTTAATTATTACAGAGTGTAATTTTTAGCCATTCTTATAAGTTAAAGTTAAATTAATACAATACCAATATCATTTGTTTTGGCATTGAACTATTGCTATAATAAAAATGCAATAAAATGCAAAATCAAAAATAAGTCCAGCAAATATTATTAATTCGAGTCATTTGAATCTTAAGTTAACCTAAGCCATTAGCATTATTGATAAAATTTTCTTTGCATAGACAAATGGTTGGATGGAGGGGGAGGAAATGATAAGAGGATACGCGAAAATGGTACTTTTCCGTTAGCCGGGTGCAAATGTCGGCAATTGCGAACCAAGTTGGCAGGCGCAAATGTCGCCAAAATTTGGCGGAATTCTACATTATTTGGCGATTTTTTGCTTGTGCCCGGCTAAAATGATGTCGCCAATTGTGAACCAAATGCGAGCCAAGTCGGCGGGCGCAAATGTCGCCAAAATTTGGCGGAACTCTACATTATTTGGCGATTTTTCACTTGCGCCCGGCTAACGGAAAAGTACCGTGGAAATATAAAGATTAATCAAGGGATACGCGAGAGAATAAAAGTGGGGAACCCCTGCTTTAGGACTTCAAATAGCAATGCAAATATTTATCGGCATTGGTAAAATCCAATAAATACATAAATGATTTAAATACAATACAAATTTTAATACAATGGGCTCCAGTATATAGAATTTCTACAAAGAGAATGAATTCCTATTAATACTGAAACTTCAGTTTGTTGAGAATTCAATGTGATTCTACGTGCAACCCATCAAATAACGAAATATAGCAAATCCCCAAATTAAAAAATCATATATTCTATATAGTAATCTAAGTACAAGAACTGTGTAAATACAGAATTTTTTTTTTTAATTTCACATGTCATCTATATTACCTGCTTGACTCAAAATCAGTGATTCTCAACCTGTGGAGCATACCCTGGGGGGGGGGGGGGCATAGCCCAAAATGGGGGATGTGAGCATATCAAGAAGAAAATATTATTAACCCATTAAAGATTGACGTTGCGAAAACGCAACATTGATTTCTGAATTTTTTAAAGATGTTAATGTTTACGTTCTGTAGGCCCGAAGAAATATTTTTATTTGACTCTCTATACTTTAATTGTTCATAACAATTTTTTGTTTCTACATTAGTTGAATTTTAACACCTGCAGAAAAATTATTTTTTCCTGGTGTTTTGAAAGCAGAAAAAAAGTCCATTTTCAAATAATAATTGTAGATGGCGGCACATGCCGAATTTCCAATTTGATTCACATTTCTAAATAATTTTTTAAAAATCATTTTGGACTGATGCTGCGAAAATGCAACATTTTGTAACTCTTATGAAAATAAATTTAATTTTCTGGAAACAACATAAATGTGTTCTTTATGCTGTAAGAAGTGTTAAAAAAATATCTGGTGCATTTCCGATAAAGAAAGCATGGAGTGGTCTTAAATGGGTTAAAAAAATTGATTAATTTACTGAAACAAAATACATTCTGACATTATCGAAAAATAAAAAAAACACATTTATACTGATATAATACACTTATAGATAGAATTTTATCAGTACTGCAAAATATATTTAATAATTAACTTATCAATACCAAATTAAAAATACCTTGTTACTAATTAAAAATGCATTGTTATTGTATGGGGGGGGCACGTGATAAAAATTATGATTGAAAATTGGGTCTCAAATGCTGAGAAACACTGCCCTAAATGAAGTAAAACAAATAACTTTTGAACATATATGGAAAAAAAAATTTACATACAATATAAATTAAACTAAAGAATACTTTCCATATTTGAATTACATGAAACAAATTCTTGTACAGTACCATTTCCTATAACGAAATTCACATATTTAACACTATATGGGAATTTACTACACAACTTCCTTCCAATATCATTTTTAGTATTGCAATCTGACCTTCAATAATAATTATTATTATTTTAAAAAATCTGTTTTAAGCTCATAAATAAAAAAAAAATCTTTAGATCATAATGACCCAATTTATCTATTATTTGTTTTAAATTAAATGTCAGCAGTTTAATTCAAATAACAAGAAGTAATTATAATCAGTTTTAAAATTATTATTTTAAACTCCAAATAATTCATATATGTTACCTTTGCTTCAGTACCAACAATCATGTCTTTCAATTCAATAATTTTATCATTAATGCTGCTTCTGTACCGCCGTTCAATGGCATTATGAGCATTTTTCTTTTCTCCTTTAATGATAGGTGGTTTTGAAGAAATCCTGAAAAAATACAAAAAAAGTAAGAAAAAAAATCAGAGATGTACATGAAAGTTCCTTAATCGATATTTAAATTTTCTTTTCTTATTTTCTGCAATAATAGTAATGTTCTTCAATTCCTAATACTGGATTGAATGATTTAATTGAATGGCCATTATCTCAAAGCCAAAATTATGCATTTTGTCATACGAAAAAAAAACCCAACTTAACATCACAGTCTACTTACAAAATTTAAACTAATTAAGGAAGGTACAAGTATCAAATTTAGAAACATCACCCCTCAATTTTTTTTCTTTTTTATAAAATAATTCATCAATTAAACTGTAACAATAAAGAACTTTATATCACCTATCTAAAAATCTTAACATTCTCATTTAAGAATTTCACAATTTTCATTTACAAATGAAATTGGTTCTTTTCCTATTTTCTACAAGAAAGGGCAGTGAAATATCTTTCAAAATATTTCATAAATGCTTAAATTTATAAATAAAACTGAAAGTTATCAAAAGTATGAAATAAAAACATAGAACTTTGATTCATATATATGACTAGCAGTACGCGCACGGCGTTGCCCGTGGGATCGGGATTTCAACAAAATTAAAAAAAAGCCCACATACAATTGCATAAATGAAAGTTTTAAAAACTAAATCAAAACAGAAATATATATATATTATTGAGTTGGTCCGCCTCCTTTTCCTCTCGACCGAGTACCGTTAAATCCAAATAATGTTAAAAAATTACAATGTGATATTTATTACACCGCGAGCAAAGTATGAAAGCCAAAGAAATAAGTTAAGACACGCTTAAAAATAATAATCGAAGTCATGGAGTAAATGCATCATCTCCTCGCAGAACGCGAAAGTAATGACGTCACCCTGGCCCTTCAGCCAATGAAATTGCCCGCAACGTTCCGGAGACTGTCGTGGGCGGAAGCTTCGCTAGCGGAAACATATCGTTCAACTACCAGGAAAAAATTAATTTTAAAAAAACTAAAAAAGATATTTTAACCATTCTCGTTTTAAATCCGACAGAACCGTTGCAGTTATAAGCTGAAAAAAATTGAAAATAATAGTGTTATTAGAAAGTCGGATGCAACAAATTTAAAAACAAAACCAACATTTAGGTGCAAAACTGACTGATTTTTAAAAAATTCTCAAAATTCAGTAATTTAAGATAGAAATTCAAAACTAACTTCATTAGAACGGAAATCGCGTGCTCTTTCCGATGGTCTATCTATTTTTGTCGTACAATTATTCGAAACCATTCTAATGAGAAATTAGTGCGAAAAATCAACCAAAACAACACAAAACATTAAATAAAAAAAATTCTAGATTAAAATTTAAAATTTCGGCTTCGAGGTGCACTCAGTCACCATTACGACTATCTGTGTGCCAAATTTCATGGCTGTAAGTGCGATAGATTCGTCTGGACATCGCAGACAAACACACACACACGCACACACACACGCACACAAACATTGCCTTTTATAAGTATAGATCATATAATTTTGATAACTTGTGACATTTGATGCATTTCAGAAGCCTTCAGGGAAAAAAATTTAATATAGAAGAACAAGAAAAAAGCAACAAAAAAAAAAAAAAAAGAAAAGAAAGGAATTTTGATTTTAGACGTCTCAAGTTGAAGCTATCAATTTCATAACCTTTATTTCAGAACCATGTTCATTCTGTCAAAACTTATGTAGTTTTAAGCAAAACTTTTCTATTACTTAGTTTATGTATTTAATTTTTTTCTATAAAAATTTCAATTGAAACATTTAATTCACCATCCCCATAAAAATATTGGAATAAGGAAATATAATATGAAAAAAAGTTTGAATCAAGGTTTTATGGCTTTCTCAAATCCTGTAAAGAGGTTAGACAGCACATTCTAGTAAAAAAAATTAATTAATTTAATAAACTTTATACATAAAATGCAAATAAAAGACAGAAGAGATATTTATCATGATATTAAAATCTTTCATGTTTAGTCTAAAAAGTCTCAAATCGTAGTCAATGACTAGGCTGATATAAAAACAAACATTTTTATTAAAATAAAATCATAGTCAACTCGACTAAAAGTTAAATCAAAATCTTTTAACAGATCAATATTCAAAGTTAAACATTTGCAACATTCAACTTACTCTAAATTCCAATCCTATTAAATTTGGACATCTGCCTAAAAGTAAATGCCTAGTAATACATGCGTAGCGTATAGCTAAGATATGAAAAACCTAAGAAAGTCATCAGTCAGCCATCCAGCTAGTTAGCCTGTGAAAAACGGAAGAGAGACGCGAAGTATCAGTAACGAAGTAGGTAAGTAGGTGATTGCCGAGATGCTGTTAGGAAACTTGATCTTAAATCGAGGTCTGAACTTTTTTCGAACCCAGACATTTTTTAGGTTGGTTCTCACTACTTCTAACCACTAAGCATTTGCAACAGCATCGATTAGCGTTCAGGATTATGTAAATAAGGTATCGCTATAAAAGCAAGCAATGCATCTCAGCAATCACCTACTTCGTTCCTGCTACTTCGCGTCTCTCTTCCGTTTTTCACAGGCTAACTAGCTGGATGGCTGACTTTAACTAGATGGATGGCTGACTGATGACTTTCTTAGGATTTTTCATATCTTAGCTATATGCTACACGTGTATTATTAGGCATTTACTTTTTAGGCAGACATCCAAATTTAATAGGATTGGAATTTAGAGTAAGTTGAATGTTGCAAATGCTTAACTTTGAATATTGATCTGTTAAAAGATTTTGATTTAACTTTTAGTCGAGTTGACTATGATGTTATTTTAATAAAAGTGTTTGTTTTTATATCAGCCTAGTCATTGATTACGATTTGAGACTTTTTAGACTAAACATGAAAGATTTTAATATCAGATGCATTGCTTGCTTTTACAGCAATACCTTATTTACATAATCCTGAAAGCTAATCGATGCTGTTGCAAATGCTTAGTGGTTAGAAGTAGTGAGAACCAACCTAAAAAAATGTCTGGATTCGAAAAAAAAGTTCAGACCTCGATTTAAGATCAAGTTTCCTAACAATTCTAAAACATATTTCATAACATTTTTCCAGAAGCACTGAATTACAAGAGTGTTGAGAGTTAAAAAATTTCCATGCATGATGAAGATTTCAAGACTGGCAAAATTTATGAATAATAATGCAAACATAAAACCCATAAATACTTATATAACAACACAATATATATGAATAATAACATGAAACATACACATGCCTGTTTATTGGAAGCTTCTCTGCATCGAGAATAACAGGAATACCAGTGGTCAGAATAGTGCCATTCTGGGCTGTAACAACAGTCTGAATTGGAGTTGAAGGCACAGATGCTATACACTGACTACTGGGAGATAGAGTTGCAGTAACAATGGGCTGCGCTGTTGTATAAGTGACAATCTTGTTTTCACTGGCACCCTTTAGAAGTTGTGCTTGTAATAAAAGCTGCAAGGTAAAAAGCAAACAATCACATTCTTGGCTTCAAAAATACATTACAAACTTACATTTTCAATATCGTTACATTTTAATACATTATCACGAACATTTAAAGCTATTATAAAGATTTCTGAGGTTAGACTAAATAAGCCAAGAATTGCTAAAATAAATTTTTGAGGTTAGAATATAAATACTTTTTAAAAGCTAAAACTAAGGCATTTTTTTAAAAATGGCTTCACAACACCAATTTTTATAAAAGTTATGTTTGAGAAATATAAATCTATTCTAGAAAATGGAGATCACAATCAAATTTATTTCAATATGACTGCAAGATAGAAATTAATAGTTTCATTAAACTAAAATATTTTGGGTACTTTTCCATTAGCCGGGCACAAATGTTGCCAATTTTGAACCAAACGCGAGCCAAGTCGCCAAGTGAAGCGATTTGGTGCAAATGTCGCCAAGTTGCCAAGCGAAGAGATTTTCCGTAAGCCGGGCGCAAATGTTGCCAATTGTGAACAGCCAAGTCGTCAAGAGCGAGGCCATTTTCTGTTAGCCGGGCACAAACGTCCCCAATTGTGAACAGCCAAGTCACCACGAGCGAAGCGATTTTCCGTTAGCTGGGTGCAAATGTCGGCAATTGTGAACCAAACGCGAGCCAAGTCGCCAAGAGAATGGTTGTAAGAAATTTGGCGGAATTCTACATTATTTGGTGATTTTTCGCTTGCGCCCGACTAACGGAAAAGTACCATATTTTGTTATACAAGCCGCATGGTGCTATTCTTTCAGTATCTAAATTTTCAAACACATCAAGCTAGGGTCTAATTATAGCATTAAAAACAATTAATATGTTAAAGGATTACATAAATAACATGAAGTTTTTCTATTTTTATCAAAAGATTAAAAGGCAGATTATTAACAAATTTTTACATCATTTTTCTGATATCAAAAGATGAAATATGAAAGGGATTCTTCATATCAGCTCATTACTCAACTTGATTAGTGCAATTTAAATCTATAAAATATTAATGCATTATATACAAATTAATAGTTTATACCTAATAGAAAAAATTACTAATCTAATTTTATTAAAATTATTTTTGTTTGATAGCTAATTAAACTTTTTTTAAACATTTCATTTTCTCAGGACATCTACTATGAAGTTAAGTAAAATTTAAAATAACATCCACAAAGAACTAAATTAAGTCAATCTAAGAATTTTAGAATCTACAAAAGTTATATGGATATGGACAATAGTCAACTTACTCATATCATTAAATCAACTTATAAAAATAAGTAATTAACATATGCACCAGTCCTATTCAATCATCTATCAATTAAATTATAACATAATCACTTCGATCAAAATAAAATCCTGAAAAATTAAAAGATTTATCTAGCATATAACGTTATAAATGTTAGCTTTCTCATCGTCAAATGACGTTGAAGCTTTAGCAGAGTAACCATTAATTGCGTCAGTGGAATCTTTAAAGACATTTTTGGTGTTGGTGTGAAAGACTTCTCAGAAGGCAACAAACATTGCTGATGACAAACATTTATTGATCAACTATTTACAGATGAGAAACATTGTGGACTGTGAAAGCCTCACGGCAAAAAAATACACAAACACACCAGTCCTTACTACCTAGTACTTCATAGAGAAAGAGTACACACTTATATTCACCCTTTCTGGGCGATTTACATATTCCCGATGCCATCCCGCACACTGGAAATTACCACAAGAAAATCTGATTAGTCGCTCGTCAGATGACGTCATATTACTATCAACAGTTTGTTTACATTTTTCCACTGTGTGAGATGGCGTCAGTTCGTTTATCCCGAAGTTGATAAGAATTTATGATTCTAATGCCAACAATAAAAATCTCATGCAACAACTCGCAAGAAATAACAATAAATAAGTAATACTGTTTGCAACATGAAGAAAACAGCATGTTTAAATACATTAGATTGGTAACATACTGTCCTACTGCCATAAGAAAAACCCTAGACGCCAGACATGCCAGTGACGGTCGTTATGGAAACGAGATATTCCACTGCATTTTGGGGTGAAGGGGAGGGCTTTATTTCATTTGGCTTAGACAGAACCGGCGGAAGTGTGATTTCTCTTTGTACTTCGTTCGAAAATGAATTTCTCGCCTAACAGAAGTGCACTTAGGTAGCCAAATGTTGCAGCTGATTTTATGTCTGTATCCCTCCTTTATTCGACTCGTCTATTTGAGGCAACCCTGCTCAGGATTTTTCTTCTGGCAGTAGGACAGTAAATATAAGAAAATTAAAATAATTCACCTGTTGTACTTTTTGCTGAGGCATCTGACTCAACTGTTGCAGAAGTAGTTGATTATTATCGTTTTCTCGTTCTTTCAATAGTTTTATAATATCACTAGTCAGAGATGCATCATTAGATGGTAGCAATCTTTTCTTTTGATTAGATGGATGAACAACTAACTTGCGAACAGGTTGTGGTGCAATAGTGGGTCGTGGATTAGGAGTAATCGTATACTGCATGAGATTAATAGATGTCGGTAACGAGACTGTTTCCGTCTGTGCTTGTATCAGCTGAGGCTCAAATTTTAATTGAATATTTTCCAGAGGTTGTGTTTTGAGGGTGGGAATAGTTTGCTGATTAAGAATAGTCAGGTTATTAAGATTGGAAGAATCCAGATGCAGAGCATGTTGAGGTGAATCGTAAAGTTTACTATCGTCCTGCATACCAGCAGCTTCCATATCTTGAAACAAATCCAGTACAAGATCTTGGTCAATGTCACTTATTTTAGCATTACTATTCAAATCCATTGGTTCCAAGAGAACGTCCGAATCAAAAAGATTGCCCACATGCCCATTTTCAGCATACATGAAATTGAGCATTTCTGAAATATTAAAAGAATTTTACTCAACATAAAATCAGAATTTTTATAAAACATAACATATATCATATATATTATGATATATTATAAGGTAAATGCTCCAGTAGTGGGCCACTTAAGGGTATTTCCTCAATTATCATCTAAACTTTTGAGAAGTTTCGCTAATCTGTATTTTTTTATGGTTGTTCAAACTTTTATCTAAAATAATAATCACCTGAAATATCAAAATAATTGTAATATAATTTTTAAAAAATTAAAAACTTAGATCACTCCTATGCACCAGAAGTGGGCATAGCAAACTTTTGATGTACCAGTAGTGGGCATACCAAAAGTGGGCCACCCAGATTTGTCAATTGTGCCAAAGAAAAAAGAATAAAATCATTATATTTAGTAATAATAATAATATATTAACATTATACACTGTAAAAAATGCAATAAAAATGGCTTGATATAGGCGAAATCGTTTATTTATAGATTCTAGTCACATGAGATTTACATTTTTTCACTAACAGCCAATTTTTTTATTAAAGGTATATGTTAATTATCGATCTTTCATTTTAAGTTCTGTTTGGGGCATTATGGATATTAAATCTTGATATTTTATGTTGAATAAATCTTTTTTTTTCTTTTATCATCTTCCTTCTGCAGCCAGAAAAGAGCCCTTTTAAATGGTGATGGAATATTTTTCAATGGTCCAGCAATGCGATAGTTATTATTGTCTGCCTCGTTACAGAGCCCAACTAATTCTTGAATATCAGTCTTTTCCTCAACAGTACTATAAAATATTTATTATTTAAGTAATTGGTCAGAATGTTCCATTAGTGTAACAGTAGTGGGCTATTAGTGTATCAGAAGTGGGCCATGTGGCCCACTACTGGTTTTGATAAAAATAAAGCACATCTAATTAAATAAAAAGACTTTACAAGATATAACCTTCTTATTTAAACATCACAAAACAGTCTATTTGAGAAAAAGCATGTGCTCCAATACTGGCCTCGCTAGGCCCACTACTGGAGCATTTAGTAAAACATTGATCCAAAAGTGGGCCACCCTTCACTATCCATAAATTATCAATATTATTTTATTTAAAGATAGTTTATAATACATTCATTATATAATCAAATAATATCAATAACAATTCATTTTAAAAACAAATAGAATGTATGCTAAAAAATAGTTGAAAGAAGAGTTACCTCTTAAGGAAATCACTAAGAATAAGCTAAAAATGCTTCTCTCAGAGACCAACTTCAGCAACAAACTTTCTAGCTCCTAACTGAACAGGAAATAAAGGCTGTGCCTTTGGTATTTAGTTGATAAGGGTTTCAGCCTACCAGAGGCAGATCTCTTATTTCATTGGAATGTTGGAATTTCTTGTTTTTCAACTTAAAATTCAAGTGGCCCACTACTGGAGCATTTACTTTATTATATCATATCATAATATATAACATATATTATATATATGTTATATATTATGATATATAACCTATATATATAATAACATATATATAATATATAATTCATTATGATATATATATGATTATATATTGTTACAAAGCTATAAAGTCATTTCCCTGAGATGCTAGACTTGGCGACAAACTTGGGGATAAATTTGGTGACCATTTTGGTGACAAAGGGAATTTTCTAGAAGGACCTCAAACTTTCCACCTATTTCTACTGGTTTCATGAACTTTCTAGAAATTATGTCACTTCCTACATAATGAAGTCACTTCCTGTTGAAAGGTATAAAGGCAAGCTCTCAAGCCAAGAAGAGTCAGTTGGAATTTGACCCACAAGCAAGCTGGTGAGTTAACAAGAAACCTTTGAGCGTTGTATTGAGATTTATAGGTAGTCTCTGTTGTGAATTTTTACTAGTGCTGTGTTAATACTTGTGCTACGTTTCTTTGCTTGGGAATATTTGTAAAATAAAGAGCTTTATTTTTTTTAATCCTGCTTATTGGATTGCATTCACGTACACCCACAAAGCAATTTTGTTACAATATGTTATATATTATGATTATATATTAATTCATATATATATATACATTATATCATAATATATAACATATGAATAATGATCACATTTCATATTATGAAGGTGTCAATCCTTGAATGGTGAATCTTATGTGCAAACAATTCATAAAATCCAATTTTGACACTATGAGGCACTGTTAATTTTCACATCTTTGAAAACATTTTATTAAGCTAAGTTTAATAAAAATAACAGAGGAGCCTAAAAATGTCAACATGTAAAAAGCTTTCAGAAAATAATTTGGTCACAGAAATGGGTAGGGATGGTGGTTATTGCAAAAATAACCGGTTTTTGGTTATTCAGGCTTTTTCCCCTCCGTATTAACCTGGCAGTTATAACCACTCAAAATAACAGGTTTTTGAAATAACCGGTTTCCATTTTTTTTAATAAAAAAGCAAATGCTGTTTGTGGACAAAATTTTTTATTAATATTTTTTTAACAAGAAATCAATCCAATGGCCAATATTTATCTGTTCATGAAGACACTTTCAGTAATCCACCAACCAACAAACGCCTCGAGGAAGCGGTTGTCCTTGCTTGGCCCAAGATGATGAAATTCAAAGCTTCATAACTTGGTAAATATTAGTCTAATCAAACCTAAAATAGAGCCTAGCTTCCAACCTGTTTTTTTTTTTTTTTTTTTTTACTCAGTTATTAGATTTTAAAAAAAAATAACTGGTGATAACTGGGTAAAAAAAAATTGGTTAACCGATACAAAACCCTGCCCAAAAACGGTAGGTTTTTCCCATCCCTAGAATTGGGGACATCAATGCAAATGTAGGTTCCACATTAAGCAAGATTGACAGAGAAACAAACCAACAGGTTAATTATACACTTCCTGATGAAAGCAATTCAATTATGCTTTACTCTACTTAGCCATGTCTGCAATGCAAATAAGCAAAGTAACTATCAAAACTAATATATATTTGCATATACAGTAAAAGCTTAACTAACCGGCATGCTCGGGAAACTCCGATTTCCGGATAGTTGAGGGTGATGGGAAAAATGGGGGGGGGGGTAGATTGTAGCCTTTTATTTATTTTTTTTAAAGATTTTTTCGCCCAAATAATTTGTTTTTGTCATTTTGAAATGTGCATTAAATATAATTTTTAAGAATACTTCTGTATCTTCCATAACATTGTATTTACAAAACTTATTATGAAGATTTTAATTTAACATTGATGATAAAAAGAGTATGATCTGTAGCCGAATTTTTACCATATAGATTGTAAAAATATAAGCATATAAAAATAGCCGACGAAACTGAAAAATATTCTACTCAGCAAGCATAATAAAACTCTTTTAAGTGATCATAAAGAAATCCCAGATTGAATATCAAAACTAATTATCTTTTAGAAGATCACAAGGGTTATTGCGCAATACGCGAGCCTCCGATTCTCCTGCAGTTGATATTACGTAATCGGAATCAACATCTGCCGGTATTTGGAGAGTAAATAAATAAAGGAAAAGAAAGAGACTTAAAAATCTGGAGTAACAGGCACCCATGAACTTTTTTTTTTTTTACCGATTCTGTCCCTTTGCTTTTTTTTTTTTTTTTTTATGTCTAGTTTTTCGGCGAAAGGTGAGAACCTTTTATTATTTTTTTCTTTGGTTCTCACTTTTGCTTTTGAACTTCCCCCTAAAACAAGTATGCAAATCACAGTACTGTATATTGCTTTTTTTTTCCTTCTACGCCCCTCCATGCGGAACGAACGTTGCATTCCAGAAATAAATTGTCCACGTGAATGGAATGGCGCGCACATACTAAATTTTTAGAAAAACTCATTTTCTAATTTTTCCAGCTAGTTGAGCTTTCCGGATACTTGAATGCCGGATAATCGAGAGTTTACTGTATAGTTCATCTCAGTATTCCGAGACTAGCATTTCTGGACGATTCTACACCCGAAAGGGGTGTCAGGCAATGAGTAAGATGAGCGCATTTCCAGGGTTCTTTGTTAGATCACGCTTAGTAAAATGTAAACATCTCTCCCTCCATTCTTCACTTTTCCTCTATTTTGGTGAAAATAACTTCGGCTGGCACATGCGCAAAAGGGTTTCGGAATACAAGAACATACAATACTAGCAGTATGCAAACGGCGTTGCCTGTGGAATCAGGACTTCAACAAAATGAAAGAAAAAAAAACACCTACAATGATACGAAAGTTTTGAAAACAAAATAAAACAAAAGATACATATTAATTATTTTCCTACTTATTTTTTCCCTGCAATACTGACGTTTTAACTGTAGAAAAACAGTACAGCATACATTAATTCAAAACAATATCAAAATACTGCAACGTGAAAATCATTATTATACAGCAAGCAAAATATAAAATCGAAAAGAATAAACAAAGTCATTCAATTGAAGCTTATGACGTCACCTGCCCTCTGCCCCAGCAGCCAATGAAATTGCCAGCAACGTTCCGGATAAGTGCCACGGGAGGAAGCTCGCTAAAGAAAAATATCTTTCAACTGACCAGGAAAAAATTAATTTAAAAAAAACTGGAAAAGATATTTTAACCGTTCTTTTTTAAGTACGACTGAACCGTTCCAATTATACACCAAAAAAAACTGAAAATAATAGTGTTATTAGAACGTCGGATGCAGCAAATTTAAAAACAAAAATAAAATTTCAATGGCAAAACTGACTATTTTTTAAAAATTTCTCAAAATTCAGTAAATTATGCGTGAAGCTCAAAATAAATTTCATTAGAAAGAAAATTGTTTGTTCTATCCGATGGTGTATTGATTGTTTTCCAACTATCATTAGAAAAGATGCTACAGCCGTAAATGTGCCAAAAATGACCCCAAACAACACAAAACAATAAATAAACAAATTTCTAGATTAAATTTTTAAATTCCGATTTTGAGGTGTATTGAGTCACCATTATGACTACCTGTGTGCCAAATTTAATGGCTGTAAGTGCAATAGATTCATCTGGACATCACTTTCACACACAGATTTGTCTGGACATCGCACGCACACACAAAAACATTGCTTTTTATAAGTATAGATTGATGTCCTGAATAGAAAACATTTTTAAAAATCATACTGAACCACAGCGACCCGATATCAGAATCTCAGCTTTTTGGGGGAGGGAGGTTCAATTGAAACAAAGATTCACCATATATCTAGATTTTAAACTTGCCATCAAGAATAAATATATCATAAATATTTTCAAACTAGGGTAGCACAGAAGTTTGGAGAGTGAGAGTGTTGTTTCCATCACCTGACAAAGGTTTAAAATTACAAGGCTTCTTTTCTCCTCACAGTCCTCACACTATTAAAAACACAATGATTTAAAAAATTAAATAAAATTTGATCAAAAACAACTGAAGTAAAGCATCAATGTATAAACGGAAAACACGTGGTTAATTTAGATAAATTACCTTCATCTTCCAAGATAACTTTAGAAATACTGAATGAACTAAATAAAATATCTTAATCAATAATATTCAAAATGAGCTTTATCCTACATTAGAATAATTAATATTTCATTTTTACATAATTTTATATTAAGTAACACAATTTTTCCAACCTAAGAATAGTCTGCACTTTGCTTTCTGTAAAAATGCAAAATTTGAAATTTAAATATGTGAAACAAATTCAATAGATTCTCAAAAATGTTAAAATGTAGTCAGTAAGCAAAACAATCTTCTCCACATAGTATATTTATGTTCTTTTGTCTAATTTTGATAATGAACCAAGAAAAAGGAGAAAAACAGTTCTTAGAATGTTTACTAACAAACTGTCAACTAAATTCGCATTAACTTTAATCTGAAAGCATTTCTGGAGAGTGAAACTATTCAAAAAAAGTATCAAAACCAGATGATGACACAGACTAATAATATGATGAAATCCTTTATTTCAGTTCTTAGAAACCACTATGAAACAAAACTTATAAACTGAATAAGTATGTATAGGTTAGATTATAAATATAATCTTGATCAGTTTTGCAACAAAACAGTTTTAAAGCATCCAAAAACAATCAGGAAATGACAACAAACTACTCAATCGGTAAGTGTTTTATATTGTCACAGCATCATATTAGCATTTATAACAATGTTGGAAATTTAAAGACTACTTCTGCACTCCTTAATAAAATTCGCGAAATTAAATGTAATCTTTCACGCAATAGGTGCATAGCACACAAAATGTGTCATCATTCACGTTCGTTTCCTTTAATCGTTTATTTTTTATTCCATCATTAAAACTAGTTAGTTTATAAAAAGTCTAATTTAATACGAAAAAAAATAATAGTGGAAATCACTTACCATCAACATCGTTGGGCATTTCGCCCTCCATTTTGAAATTGTTTAATTTCAAAAACAATAGATTTAGTTAATTCCTAATACGACATAAACAAACTCTCAGGTTAGTATTTCCAGTACCATTGATCACACCACCAATCACACGTTTACGGCAACCAATAGAAAGCAAGTTGATCATTTCAATGACGATTACGATTGCGTAACTAAATACAGTAGAAATGTCTGCAATGCTTGCTATACACACTAATTTTGCAAAATAGATGACCCATTTGGAAAATTAAAATATTTGAAAATATTCCAATCAACAAATTAATATTTACTTATTGGAATATTTTAAAAATTGGATGTCAAATATTAAAGAATGAAACATTTTGAAATTTGACGCAAAACAAACTAATCAACATACAATATTAGTTAAGCCGTTCTTTACAGGCCTAGATCTAGTTTCGGCTTTAGAATTTTTCCAAGTCTGAAATACTTCTTTTTCGGCGCCCTCCCCCTGTAGTAATGATTAACAATGCACGAATTTTCTGTTTTGTTTAATTTGAGTACATATAATTTCCGTGATCAGGACTTCCCGGCCCCACTTCCGGTTTTTATTCGACGAAGCATTACACCGGAAAACGGTCTCCGGCACAGAAGTTGTACATTACCGCAAGTAAACAGAACAGAAAATCTCGTCCATAGCTTCCCGAAAATTAAATTAAAGGAACAAGTTAAGGGAAATGCAATTAAAAAACTTGTAGTTAAAAAATTTTAATTAAAAAACTGTTGCATACATTGTCAAAGCATATAATATAAATAAAATGTAACAAAAGCAACATTATGACGAAAACCCATCGGTGTAATCAGAATTCACGACTTCTTGCTGAATTGAAATGATAGAAACCCCAATTAAACATTCTTGTGACATGGTGCTTCTCAAATAATCTTAATTTGGAAAAACTTCTTTCTCCACTCCCCGTAGAAACGGCAAGATTATACTCAAAACGAAATGTAACTTTTTTTGTTTCATTTGGTTTCTTCTTTTTAGGCTGACTGAGAGTACATATTTTATTGAGTACCAACGCAAACAAAAGAAATTAATGTAATTTTTTCTTATATTTAATTCACTTTTGGAATTCGGCTGGTAGGTACGTCTAATTTTTTGGTGAGAGATATCGCATTACTTACAAAATCATTGAACTTTTATGTGTGTGCGCGTACGTGCGATGTCCAGATGAATCTATCACACTTATAGCCTTGAAATTTGGCACAAAGTAGTCTTAATTGTGACTCAATGCATCTCGAAGTCGGAATTTTAAAATTTAATCTAGAAATTTTTTTATTTATTGTTTTCTGTTGTTTGGGGCCATTTTTGGCACGTTTATGGCTGTAGTATCTCTTCTAATGATCGTTGAAAAACAATCAATGCACCATCGGATAGAACAAACAATTTTCGTTCTAATGAAGTTTGTTTTGAATTTCCAACATAATTTACTGAATTTTGAGAAAATTTTTAAATAATAGTTACTTTTCCTTTATATTTTTAACTTTCAGTTTTTTTTCCTTCTATTTCTAATAACGCTATCATTTTCAATATTTTTTAGGTATAAACTGGAATATTTATCCCTGTTTTAAAACAAGAATGTTTAAAATATCTTTTTTCTCCGATTTTCTATGAATTTTTTTATTGATCAGTTCAAAACATTTTCTCTCGCGTATCCGATTCGACGAAGCTTTCGACCGACCCAAGGTTACTCTCAGTTCCCAGAATGTATTTCTACTATCCGATTTGCTGGCTGTAACAATCGAAAGTCACGCCACACTCGCGATCATTTTATTGCGTCAGCAAATCTTCATTACTTTATTTTACTTATCCAAGAATAATTTGATATTTATTTGTTTTATACTTTTTGATAGTCGCCGATATCTTTAGTTAAAAGATCACGTTATTCATCTCACTCAAGTTCCTGCGTGTACTTTGACTAAAAATCGAGAACGAAATCGATAATATATATTTTGATTTCGTTTTCAAAACGTCGGGCTTTTTTTCATTTTGTTGAAGTCATTATGTCACGGGCAACGCCGCGCGCGTACTGCTAGTTCTTCAATAAATCTGATGAGAGAAATTAAAGATTCTATAGAAAATTTTATATTTTCTGATGCATTTTGCAGAATTTTTTATAGTTTTACTGATTTCATACGATATGACAAAGCAAAATAAAAAGTCGAATTTCGTTAGATGCAAAACCAAAACTGCGGTGTTAAATTTAGTTTTATTATCAAAATCAAGGTCAGTTAAAAGGATCTATTCTGGTACTCCCGGTTGGGTTGGGGGGCGTCACTTTTTCAGTTGTTTACGAGCGGGAAAAGTGACGTCTCCCCCCCCAACTGGGGGTACCAGAATAGACCCGAAAGTATCATGAACGCCTTTACTGTTATTTATAAAAAGACGAAGGGCATCTACTCTTGGCGATCAATTGCCGATGGCGAGTTGTTAGTTAAAAATTTTTATGTCATCTTATGATTCAAGTTAAGAAATATTTTTCGTCTTATATGCAAAGAACTAAAAAAATATATAAATTTTCTTGAACAATATTGAGAAAGTTAATAGTCTGGTAGTTAATATAGACCTCGTCATTGACCACTAGATTGAATGAATGAGAAACAGGGAAGAGTGGGGTAAAACCGGGTAGCATATTTACAAACCCTACCCTGATAGAACTGAGGCAGGAAATCGGACAATATGATTGGCTCGCTTCGCCGAGAGCCATTGACGTCGTTCTTTGCTCTCGTACAGAAATTATAACAAAACAAGCGATTGAATGTGGACTTTGAATTAGTTCAAGTCTCCGTTGCTTGGACTTCGCGAATTTTGTTCTACGATACGCACCTACGTAGCAATTTTATTTAGTCTAGCGATTATCCTCTTTTCCTTTTTATTATTATTGGCATTAATAATAATAATTAATAATTTTACTATTATTTGGCATTAATTAGAGTTAGATTAGTTGACTTTGAAACATCAAATGAACTATTTTCACTGGCATGACGTCAAAAAACCATCAACATTTGTCTAACCTGTTAGTTAATACCCTTCAAACAAAGTTGTTATCATTAGACTTTTCATTAGTATAATTTCTTACAGTGTGGGATGCTTTCCTTTTTACGATATTTTAAAAAATAATTTCATTTTAAAAAATTTTTCAACCCACGGAAGAAAGTTTTCGGTGTTCAACTGTGGGAAAACGGAGAAGAAAAGTAGGACGACTCTTGTTTAGTTATGATTGCCGTACGCTTCGTGCGAGTACTGGAAACGACGTCACTGCCCCTCGTAGCCAATGACATTGACTGATTTCCTGCCTCAGTTCTATCAGGGTAGGGTTTGTAAATATGCAACCGGGTACCCTTAATTCTGGCGCCAATAGTTCTTTCTAGCGGACAGATACTGAATTACACTCTGCTACTCAAGAAAAAGGAACAGTCTTTGTGGCGTGTTGCACCTGTTGAATTCAATGCATCTGTGAACGTTTATTTGTTTTAAGACGTCAAGTCTCTAACGTTCGTTTGATTTCAAACTGCCCTTACTTAAAAATCATTACAGTTATATAAACCATATTTAATCAAGCTTATTATAGGTTTACTAATGCTAACAAATCAGTATCAAACAATAGGAATTTAGCCCAATATTTGCGCGGTTATATCTCGTTTATTATAACTTCTGCACTCGGGGTAAAACCGGGTACTCTGATTTTTCCTGAAAGATATATTGTACACCGATAAACAATGAATATTTTAATAAAATTTGAGAAGCTCTATGTCGAACAGTTTAGCTCCAACAGGCCTTCGAGTCTTAGGAACCCGGGTTTACCCCACTTTTCCCTACAAGTTAAATACGTAGTTTTCATCTCCGACCCAGGAAAACCATTACGGAACTTTCTTGGTTTCCTGTGTTTTACACGTTTGGACCAATTGTTTTAAGCACCCCGTATATATAAGAAAAACTGCACTATAAACTTCTTTAAAATTTTGCTACAACCGTTTAGAAGAGGCAATCTGGAACGAAATTTACTTATATGACAAAGAATGTAAAATTATATTTAATATTTCATTTTATAAGTGAAGAATACATAAATATGTTTTTACTTTGTCGTATACGAAGTATACAAAGAGAAAGTATTGTAATCGTCAGAAAATTCGAACTCGAGATGTTGACGAATCTCCACGT
>BGPR01021150.1:0-26880 GCA_013235015.1 Araneus ventricosus
TTTCATGGTAGACGCGTTATTATCTAGTGTATAATATTAAAAGCTGAGTTCACCAGTGAATTGAGTTTTGGAATGCTTTGGCTAAATTAGCAAAAGTCTTCTGGAAGTCAAAACAAGAAGATGAAATGTATGCCTGAGAATTTCTGGGTGCAGTGCTTCGCGAGAATTTCTTTCATTCTTTCTTCTTTTCTTCTCAGTAGTCTTAATGAAACATTCTTCGATTTGGTTTTATGCCAACATTAATTATTCCCCTAAATTCCAAGAGTTTTCGAATTAAAAAGAAATTTAGATTTCTATTGGAAAGAATCATTAAAAAAAATTCCAAATGATTCTTAGTATCATAGAATTTATATGAATTATTTCATTCTGATCGGAATTTTTTCTCTGTAATTTGTTTTTTAAGCATTAATTAGCTAGATTTTTGCTTTCTGGAGTAAAATTTCATTCTGAGAAAAATTACAAATTGATTTAATATTTATTTTAAGGTAAGCATTCATTTTGCAAAACAAATAACATTTTTTAAACAACTCCTTGTATATAGAAAACTCAGCATTTTAAAGAAAAACTTTAGACAGGATTTCTGATATTGCATTCGATTTTCCACAAAGAGACATTACACGGGGGTGAGAAGGGAGAGTAATACCGCCATAGGCTGGCATGGGACATCTAACATAGTGTTGATAAAATCTTATTCATCCGTTGAAAGTCAATTATAAAAGATAAGAAAACATTCCAAGCTATTATAAATTATTAACGAATGTCGTGATTTTTTGTTCTTTTTGCTTTAATCCAATCTGAAGAAATATTCTGGTACTTGTTTCATGTTAAGTCCTACTATTTTAATTTCAGTTTTTGGCATTAAATTACGTTTTTCAGCACATTTAGTTACGTATTTATTATTAAATACTCCGTCAACAATTAGTAGAAACAGATTATTGCTATGTTTTTCTTTTCGTTAAAAACCAATCATTAAGATACGATAAGTTCCAAATAAAATATTAAAGATGTTTTTGAAATGAGTTTCTGGAATATGTTATATATGATTTGTTAAGTTAATTGCATAAAACTTAAGTTTTTAAACAGTTAGCAATGTAATTAATAGTAAATTTGCAATTATCTATCAGCGAAAATAGAATGCTAAATATTTTGCATGTCAGTGAGATATTTAAATTTTAGTTCTAAAATAGTTAATTGCAAAAATATCTAATCGATTATCAATGCATTACAGTCGTGTGTTGCGAATGCGATTTCATTTATCGGAATATGAAACTACTAAAGAAATGTCCTCGAATTGTTTTAAAGTTCATGTCAAATATTTACATATTACATTCTGGTTTCAAACGTTATTTTGTCAAACATTTAAGATTTTATTTGTAATCATCATTTTTATAAACAAACAACAAGCATTTAAGAGGCCAAAAAACAATTTACGATGAAATAAAAGTAATTTATTCTGAAAAATTTCAAATGTTTATGAACGATCTAGAATTCAACCGAATGTGCTCGTCAGCGAAAATTATTTTGAAAAAATGATTTGTTATCTATTATTTGAATTTAAAAAAGAAAAATATGCATGAAATGTAGTTTTCTTAAATGATTATTAGAGTTAATATCTCATTTTTATACTTCAACCGAAACTAGTATTTTGCTTATAAATAAGATGTATTTGTTTGATTGGCACAGAAAAAATGAAATTCCAAAAATATTTCTGAGTTGAAACTGCTGTCACCAATCTGCTCACCAAAATATAGAAATCTTCGATGACATGTTTTTAAGTTTTTGTTAGGTTAGCTTTTTAATTAACATTATTTTGGTTTTCTCCTCACGATTTATTTTGAATGAAATTTTTGGAATTCTTAATTCTCGATGAACATTCACTGATATAAATAGCATAGATTTTAATTCTCAAAAATCACTCATTTTGAATTTACAAATAGAATTATAAATCTCCCGAAATTGTGTAAATGTGTTTTTATTTAATGACATGCTTAGTACTGGGATTTTATCTTTTGTGAAATGCCATAAGTTACTAATATCATTTACGAATAAAAATGAATCAATTATTTCTGAAAATATGATCATATCAAAAAACTGTATTCAATATAGATAGCTAATATTAATTGAATGGTATACGTTCATTGCACTTTAGAATATAATATGAAAAAATGGATCGATAAAAATTGCATGAGAAGCATTGAATGACCCGAACATCATGCAGAGAAACTTTTAATCTAGAATGAAGACTATCTTGTAAGTGCAGCAGGTATGTCGTGTTCAAAAATTTGGTTCATTGTATTAAGTATAACAAAAATTCAAATCTTCGAAAAAAATATAAGCACTACTTCGTTCAAAAAGTTCAGGGATTTAAAAAATATTTTCCAAATATAAATTAATAGTGCCCTTTACTGTAGAACAAAGAAGAATGTCTTGTGACCGACTACAGTCTGTAGTTATTAACAGATAACTTACGGTTTTTCTGTCAGAACGATTGTGTGGTACTTGCGCACAGCATGACTTGTGCGCAGATGCGTACCGGAATTTTTAAAAGAAGTAAACTCTTCAAAAAATGTTAATAAATTTTGATATTTAAAGATTTTCAACAATTTATCTAAACTTTATTCGTCAATGCATTATTACTTCAATATTAATTTTTAGCTTACAAATCTGTAAAAGATACTTATAATTTTTCTTTTATTCACTGTTAATTATCAAACCCTCCTATTCATGATCTAAATTACAACCACAAATGAATCTTTTAAAAATTTGGCTCATATAATTTTTTTTAAATCAAAAAATGAAAAAAACGCTTTTCATTTTCTTTTTCATATCAAAAATGTTCGTAAACATAACAGCAGTAAAAGAATAAACATTATTTAAATCAGTCATGAAATAATTATTATCGAGCAAATGCTTGTCAGTGCTTATTAGTGAATGTTTTTGTACATCACATATTCCATTTCATCATCATTTGCAGATTTGGTACATATAGACTTCAGTAATGGTCAAGAAGAAACGAGAATTCCTTGCGTTTTTTAACTCTCTCTTGAAACAATATAACAAGATTACCGCACTACTGAGAAAAAATCCAAAGAAGAAATCAACATGTTAGAAAAAAAGCTTGAGATGAACCATAAACAACGACTGAAAGCCAACTTTTTGCATTTACATATGCGGCTAAAAAAAATAAATATTTTGGTGCCATATAGCAATTCTTTTAACACCTCCAGCAAGAAGAAAAATTTCTCTATATACGTGGGTTATGAAGCTAGCAGAAACCATACTGGAGAAGGAATCCCTTTCCTTGTGCCACATCTTCTTTCATGAAATAAATAAATGCTATATGAACTCAAAAAAATTCACTCCTTGGAACTAAAATAAGGAGAGAGGCATTCTATTCACGCAAAGATAATATGCTTTACTTAAAATTATTTAAATGCGCGTATACTCTATACAGGGTGTAACTAAACTGATGGTTAAAATTTAAGGGCTCATAGAACTTTGAAAACAAACAACTTTTGCAATGCATTGTGTGATCGGAAAGTACATTGTGTGCCGCGAGAGGGCCCCTGTGTAGTTAGAATGGATAAATATTAAGACGAGTAGAATAAAAGATTATAGAAACATTTTTTGTTTTTTTGTTTCCTGGAGTTGATAAGAATGCTATATGACACCAAAATATTAAAATCCTTGAACCACATATGTAAATGCAAAACATTGACTTTCAGTAATTTTTTATTGCTCCAAAGCTCAAGAAAGTTCTTGCAAGTTTTTTTTTAGTAAGTTGATTTATCCTTTAAATTTCAATAATCCAGTACAGCGTTCTTGCGATATTGTTGCAATTTTGCCTCTATATTTGTAAAAAAAGATAGGGACCATTCTTCTGGACTATTATGAAAATGTTTCTATTCCATATTCCAAATCTGCAAACGATAATGCTGAAGTGGAATATGTAATGTAGAAGAATATTGCCTGCACCAAATATATTCCGGTTCCATATGTTACTTGGCTCGAGAGAAATTGAAGTTGGGAAACTCACTTACTGGGAAATATGGAGAAAGAACAGTATTCGTGATTAGATCGAAGATTCGAAAGCAATGTAACTGCGATTGTACTAAGGGAAAGCGGATTTTGCTTAAAAAATGACTTACAGAGAGCCATTGGTATCGAAAAATTTCAAATCAGACCTAAAGACATGAAAGTTATTTTTTCTTCTTTTAAAAAAAGAAATAGAAACTCATCTTCTAAGTTATTTTCATTTCTTGAAGGTTTCTTCGATTGCAGAACTAAATTAATACTATTTCGACCATAGTTGCAAGATGTTTATTTATGGATTTATTTCGACCAAAGAAATAATATTTGATAACAAATTTCTACGATTCTTATAAAATACATAAAATTCGTTGATTATTCCTTAAGCGATTTTTATTGAAATAAGAAATTATATCTCTTTGCCTTTTTATTCATAATAGGGGAACGGTGTTTAAAAGTACGCAGGCTGCTAAGAATATGCTTGGGGAATTTTACTTTGTTGGCAAACAGTGCAGAGAATCGCCACTATGACCTTTCAGTGGTGTTGCTACTGTGTTAAGTTACGACGTATTACCAATGGCTTGCTGCACTTCCTTTTCCATTTACAAGGCAAAATTAATTTTTCTTACTTTTCTACCGAATTTTTCGTTCATAGAACGCAAGTGTTTCTCATTATTTGAAGTGAGCCAAATCGTTAAAGGAGTATTTCAAATTAAGGAACATATCATAAGCTACAAAGTGGTGTTGAGTTCATCTCTCTAAGACGTTTTGGCACCTAGCAGCGATTTATTCCAGGCCTAACAAGGAGGCCAAGAGTACGCAGCATTTTTTCACTGTGTGCTCTTAGACTCCATAAGCCAGCGATACCTTTTACAACATTTTTTTCTTCTAAAAGTAATAAAAATTGTATATAATTGAATAGCTCTGCTATAATATGGAATATAAAAGTAATATTTTCCGGCGAAATAGCTTCATCTTCACATGGTTCTGTTTTTTATGTTTTAGTTGTACAAAATATTATCCTCAGCCTATTTCATTGTTTGTGATGTTTTATAATTTGTTTTAGAAACTCATTTATTAGTAAATATCGCCTTGATTCGCCTGATTTGTAATCACTAAAAGTCAATTAAAATATTTATTTGTTGAATTCTAAAATGGAGTGAAAATTAAATTGTATTATTGTAAAGTTTAGTTAAATCACTAAAAATTCAACTGAAATATTTAATTGTAAATTCTAAAAAAGGTTGGCATCTAATTAAATTATGTAAAGCTTATTTGGAATGTTTTTATTTATAAAATGCAAGTTGACTGTTGGAATTCTGGAAGATGTGTTTCGTAAATTAATTAACTACACAGCCGTGTATAATCTGATGAATTAATTAACTATTATTTATTTTATTCTTTATGTCGATTATTGTATCCTTTGTTTATAAAAAAAATGATAAAAAAAAGTCTGTTACGCAGCCATGATATATATAAATTAATTATTTCTCTTATATTTTTTATTATTAATTCTTCTTATCTTTTCATTTTCATTCATCCAAAATCAATTATCTTATTCTTTTATTTATATTTTTAATATTCATTCTTCTTATTTTTTCATTTTTATTCATCCAAAATCAATTATCTTATTCTTTTATTATTCAAATAATTAAACAAAAAAAATTATTATTAAGGAAAATTTTTAATTCTGTTTAAGTAAAAGTTCAGTAAGGATAGGCCTCGAAACAGAGTGCAATGAACCTTTGCAGCAGAATAGAATTCCCGCCTTTAAGCCTAGCTCGCCTCCCACCTTGCAAAGCTTCAGAAAAACACAAGCCCGAGATATTTTCCTCTCCACTTTTAAAAACAGCGTGTCCTTTTTTTAGAAATTGTCGGTAAAATTCTGATTCACACGCATTTTCTGCAGCTGCATTCAGTAGTTGAGAAACTTTTGACCTTTTTTTTGGGGCTCAGTTTAATTCTGGGCTTCCAAACAACCCTGAGAAACATTTTTTTTCCTTTGAGGTAAAACACCGCGCTGAGAAAAATTCATATTGGAATCCTTTTCGGCTTTAATCCTGACAGAATTATGGGATTTTTCTACCCAAGATTGCAGTCCAGAGATCCTTTCTAAAACTTATGACGCGAGGGAGCACATGTTATTTCTTCACCTTTTGACCTGGTGCGTTTCGTGTGGGGTTTTCTGGTTAACAGCTATCAACACTTCAATAATCTTTTTTTTCTCGCTGAAGAAAGTTCAGAGACCACGTGGGATGTTGCTAAAACATGCCTTGGGAATTAACCGCGATTGGACAAAGGGGATCTGGGGGCGTGAATTAATCTAAGGGGTTGCATGATTTTGAAAACTTTTTACCAATGATGACTTAATAAGTTGGCTACTTGGCGTAAAGGCCATCGCCAATAAAAATTTAAAAAGGGGTGTTTGGGGGTTTTTTAGGGACTGGCAGGCGTAGAGACGAGGGCGGACACAAGCGCAGACGCAGAGACTCTCTTTCCAATTTTGACTAAAAAGTTAGGGGTCATGACTTGAAAATTAAAAAAGAGGTGAATTCTTAGAGAGGCTGACATGGAGAGGAAGATAAAAGACGTCTAGCATAAAGAGATGAGAGAAACTCGAAATTAGTATCCCCGTCATCGCTGTGGGATTTATTTCGAACTGTCGATGCAAGATGAAAAAGGATATCGTTTGGTGCCGATTGGCGAGGAGTGCAGAAGGTAGCAGCGTGTAATAGAGGATTAAAAGGCCTTTTTCCCTTGCGATCAGAGTTCGGCAAGCGAATGTCCAAATAATTATGAATTTTATTTCATGCCGAACGATTGACATCCAGGAGTATTGTGGAAAATCGTCCTGCGTACAGTTTGATTCGTGCTTAATGGAAATAAAACCATCCTTTGCAGACATTTCCCAGTATCGGAGATCGCCATTAAAGATGTGCAAAAATGTAAAAGAACGCTTTGAAAGAACTTAAACATCGTGTAGCAGACCTTGCCCATTAGCGTTTTACTCGTGAAATCCTCACAATTCCAGCGATGAGCTCCGGGAAAAATACGTCCAAAGCCGGGCGAGCAAAATATGTGCGAAGTGTTAAAGAACTTAAGAAGGAAATTTAAAACCAACCTGTTTGCAGACAATTATCTGAGGTCGCCAACTGAAGTGTGCCAAATGAGGACAAAGGAACCTTCCCGCCGTCAACATGAAGATAAGTTTTATTTGAATTATTTTAGAATGGAGTAACATTAGGGATTAAAAGGGAGGTAGAAATGCTTAATTTTAACACAGAATAATTTAATTTGTAGGAATTGTAATATGTAATGTTAATTATCAAATAACTTAATTTGTAACGATTAAAAATTAAGAAATGCTTAGTTTTAACACTGAATATTTTAATTTGTAGAAAATGTAATGTGTAATGTTAATTATCAAATAATTTATGTTAAAATTAAAATAAAATAATCAATAAAAAAAGAATATGTATAATAATATAGCATGAATTAAAGGTTTTTTTTAGAGTACTGAATCATTGTGCTTCATGCAATTTTTGTATTTTATGATTACTTTGAATGTGTAAACACATCCATGCAAATGGGTGTTATTTTTACTAGATATGAATATAGAGTGCCTAAGAAATTTGCTACAAAAATGTTATATTAATGAGCACACGTTAGTAAATGTTCATTTTGCCATAAATTAATCAGCTGTATTGTACTTGGAAGTAGAGATAATATCTTTTACGTATGAATAATTTACCTGTTATGATAAAGCAGTTATGTATGTTTAGTATGAATATAAATAATTGACTGAGTAAAGCTTTAACATTTATAGGGAGATATCTCTAATAATTTTAAATATCAACTGAAATTAAATTGGAGGTGGCCACTCATGTAATCCTAAGAAATGATAAAATTTGATATTTTATTAATTGAATAGGCAGCTAGGGTAAAATTTGGAATCATAAATGAACATTAAATAAAAATCTGTTTAAGAAAGGGTCGACCCTAATATTGATTACTTATTTTAATAGATTGTTATGGATGTCAAGCATTGAAAATTCTTGTATGTGTGTCGATATTATTTGTGTATGTTTATGTGCAAAAAGGTAACTTAATAAATTAATTAGGTTTAAAATTTGGCTTTGTTTTCCTTGTCAATATGTAAGCACTGAGAAAGAATTGAGATTTAGGGTTATTGCAGGTTTTAGACTTTTCTAAAATTTCACACAACACATTGGGTTAATCACTTTCTTATTTATATTTTTGTAATTATGAATGTTATTAAAGGTTATTTGAGATTGAGATAGAAGTTAAGTTGAAAATGCATCTTATGCCTGTTGCTAAGAATTTCATTAAGTGGTGATATTAAAGGGTGGTTTGTGAATTTGTTTGATATTAATTGATGTTAAGGTTATGAGATTTTAAGATTACTGATTTGTATAATATTCATCGTGAGATTAAATAGCTGTAAATTTTGATCTAATTAAGCATCAGGCGTAGTAGCATTCTAAACTACTGAAACTTCTAATTTTTGTATGAGTAAATGATATAATTGAGATTTTTAAAATTTTTAATCTAATGATTTGCATAGTAATACTAAAATGCTCTTAAATCAATCAAAGGATCTCTAGAATTTTAATTAGGATATGCTTATGCAATTTGTGGGTTGTGAAATACATTATTGAGATATTGTAGAGGAGTTTATGATTTGGGATATGGAGTAGAGGTAAACAAACAATCTATTATTTCTTCTAAACAGAAACAAAAAACGAAATCAAAGAAATATTATCACAACAAAAGAATTGAATTTTTGTTATGACGACAAACAGCCACCAACTAGCTCAGCCTATGGTTTCTGCTGCTGATGCTCCCTTAATTATTTCCCAAGGATATTGGAATTCCTGTCATGAAAGATGGATTCAATATGGATTGTGTAAAGAGTGGTGAGCACTAGGATTGCAGTGATGTATTTATATGCAACTATTGTTAGACCAGATCCGGTGCGTACATTTGGCCATCCTACCTCCGTACTCTTACCCTCCAGGTATGCTATGAGTACGCAATTTTCTTTTTTTTAGTTTTAATTTTCTTACTTAAATATTTGAAAAATTACTGTAGACTAGATTTATTGATTCATAGTTAAATAAAGGACATTGTTTGAAATTTTAAAGTCTGTATTTTAATTATTTGAGTTTTTATAAGCTAAAAGACACTAAATACATACACTTACCCTCCTTTCCCCTATAAAATATTTCAATAGTTTGTCTCATTTTCCGAACAGAAATTCATAAAATAATACTTGATATTATTGGTTATCATTTCATTCTCTTCAATATGACATTAAAAGTTTAATACACTTAAAGCAATAATAAGTTAACCCCTTAACAGTGAAATTGCAATAAACATTTTGCAACTGTCTAATTATCTCAAATAATATGAATAAATAAATTATATGCAACGTTTTAGTTAAATTAGCGATATAAATGAGTAAAACTTGAATAATGCTATGATTAATTTTAAGTTACATAATAAATTGCTTGCCACGATGTAATGAGGTTTTTTACATAGTATGAATAAATGAACAAACCGTTTAAACTATTTCATCCCGGACTTTTGCATGATTAAAATTTAACTATGAAAAGTAGTTTCAAAAAATGTAAAATTAAAAAATGTAATTCCCTATGTTACCTCAATAGGGAATAAAGTCTAATCTCGGGGACATGTATGTTTATTAGTGCCAAAATAGGCAATTAAATACAATTAATGTAAAAAGGAAAGTAATAAATACCAAAATAACTTGCAACTTCTTGATTACGGGACACCTCGCCCCTGGTCCCGGAGAATAACTTGCAACTATAATAATGTTTATTCGCGTAAAATGTGTTTTTCCTATTTTCCGGCATTTTATTTGCATAAAAAATCCTTATTTTAAGACAGGAAAAAAATTCAAAAAAGTAAAGAAAGCCACTGTAATCTAGTAAATCTTTTCCAAGACTAAATTAAAATTAAAAAAAAAATTAGTACTAAACCAACTAAGTATTTTCATTTTAAACAAAATAATACTGCTTATTTTGAAAATTTAATGCGTTTCTTTAAAGGATAAAACGCAGTTATCAAACAATGTTTATTAAAGTATTTAATTTTGCTTTTGTTTCAGAAAGTTTTAAAGATGTATCTAATACCTATCGAAACGTATAGCCATCGCTTCAAAAAATTTTAGGAGACTAATCATTTCAATCATTCATTATGTTTTCTTGTGAATTTAACGGAATGAAACATTTTTGACTATCCTTTGGTGAGCATTTTCAAAATGTTGATTTCGCAAACTGCTTTCTCTTTAACAAAAAAGTTGTGATTATACACTTTCTTTAATTTTACAAGGAAAATAACTATCATTTTGTTAATTCATTTCTTTTCAAAAAATTGCTTGTTCTAAAGCTAGAGATTCCATGCAAGCAAAATAAGATAAACTATTAAAATATTAAGAGACAATCGTTTCCAGTCATGTAATTAATCTTATAAATTGATGTTTTTATTAAATTTTTGTTTTTCTCTTGAGGCTAAATCTTTTTTGCCTTGTTTGTACGCTTTAGAACACCATATTTTATTCTACATTGTTGAATGAATTTCCTTCTCAGTATTATTAGTTTTTAAAATTCATCTGTGCTTAATATTATAGAACTTTTCAAGTAAATTGTTTTCTCAACTAAATCCCCGAGTTGTTGATGTGTAAGAAACTGTTTTATAGCCGAAAACCATGCTTAAAACACAATAGTATTTTTTAAAGTATTTTTCCCATGCTATATTCAAGAAATAAACGCCCCAAATCATTTTAAAATCAATTTTTAAGTATTGGGCATCTATGGTTAGATGAATTTCAATGCATAAATGCCATTTACATTGATGTTTATGAAAACAGATAAAAAGATAACTATAAACATTTTTCAAATTTAATTTAAAAGTATTTGACTTTTCACATTTGGAGCATTTCTTTAAATAAAATTGTGTCATCTCTCTGTCTCAATCTGTTAATGGTATCAGGCACGGGGACACAGGGCGGCGTGCTGTCTCAATCTGTTGAAGCTTTTCGAAACACACACAGTATTTATTCTGAGTTTCTTTTATTTCCTGTTACTGAGCACCGGAACATTTTTTTTAGAACAAGTGGCGTACCTTCATTCATATGATATCAAGTATTTTTATTCCTTCTCTCAATTACTTTTCGTCTTCTTGCCAGAGATCAATTCATTTTTGGTAAATATTGAATATCAGAAATAAAATGTTTAAAGAATTTGTCAATACGGAGAAAGACGATTAGAAAGGCATGAGTAGATAATAACTATAACATAATAACAATCAATTTCATATTATCCATTAACAATCATATTTTATATTATCCATTAACAATCATATTTTATATTATCCATTTACTTAAATTTTCCAAATCATACAGGGTGTTTCAAGATTCTAGTTAAGAAATTTAATAGCAAAGCGCAATTTATCATAAAATGCATTGCCATGACTCAAACGGCGAAGCGTAAACATCTCTCGGTCAGGTGGTCTCACACAGTTTATACTGACAGTTACTGAAATGAACAGTATGTTCATTTCAGTAGCGGATGGTTTATAAATTCCATTAATTTTATAATCGATTTTTTAATCTATATCTTTCATGCGTTTTTCACTCCTCGTTCCAAAAACACCAAGCGCCAAAAAATAAATAAAAAAACAGCAGAAGTAATACTTTCATCCCTTTAGCAAGATCACACAAAGCCATTATCAACCCTTCTAGCAACTTGGTACAGCGATTTCACGCGTGTTAAAGCGTACACAAACACATCTGTTTGCTTAACTTACGTTATTCGTTTCTGTAGCGGATGTTTTATAAATTTCATAATCGATTTTTTAATCTAGATACTTTAATGCTTTTTTCTCTCCTCGTTCAAAAATCAATATGCACAGAAAAAAATGTAATATACCTACTTACGACAATTTATCAAAACCATACTGAGGCATTATCAATGCTCACAATAACCCAGGACAGCGATTTCGCAAGTGATGGAGCAGACGATAACCAGAGCAAATGTACGATTTCGAATCAATTACTTCGGAGCCACTGAGTTATAATGAGACGAGAATTAATTTCTCGTTAGACACTGCTGGAGATCGCAGCTTTAACCATGTGTATTCGCGGCTAACTTAAATGATCCCTTCCGTGCAAATATTTTGAATTATTTACTGTCGTCCGCTTAACTGTAGGCTTAGGATGCTTTGTTTAATGATTGGAGAAGAATAATATTTATATTTATCAGTACGTTTTGGCATCGCTTATGAGATAATTATGGTGTTAAGGAATTAAATGCTTCTTCGTAGCTCAGTTATTGTTTCGTGTTTAGATTATTGAATGTCATGGGCTGTTTAGTTTGATATTTATGAGTTCTTTACTTTATCGAAGGAAAATTTAATTCTTGGGATCTCAATTGCTACCAAGAAGAATTAATTTTCAGAATGAGCAATGCTTGTTTTGAGATACAATGTGTTTAATATGAAATATTACATACTTATCATGAAATTGCATAGTGCTACTTTGGGTAGAATGTTGGTAGTGTCTCCAAAAATGCAGACTTCGATAATATTTTAAAGTAGTTGTATATAGGAGTATCGGCCAAATGTATGCTTCGGGAAACGTGGACTGATGATAGAATGGAAAAACTACTTAGAACGTGAAATTCCCAGTTAGTTAAGTTTAGTTACATTAACGTCCTCTTTTTGAAACTACACAAAGGCTAATTTGGTATGAACCTCGTAATTTTGAACCGCGATCAGATGACGAGGACGACACCTGAGCTTGAACCTCTTCTCCAAATTTTAGTGCCATGCCAGTGGGAGGGCGTTTGATACGTTTTGATACGTTTGATTTAACGTGCAATAGGTCCTCTCACACATGGCACATCTTTATTGAAGTTGAGTTTCGACCCTGGAACCCTCAGACTGCAAAACTGAGATCTTACCACTAGCTCTCCGTGAACCAGGAAAAGCCAAGCTCAATAAAATGGACAGATCATCACAGTTTGTTAGTTAAGCCTTCGAACAAACTCTGGATACTGTACGACAAATAAATGAAAGGGATTATAACTGGGGGAAACTCAACAGTAAATATCTCGGGAAACGCTCATGGTTGCACACACATATAGTAAGACTTTTTTCTCTTGTTCTCTACACACACAAAGCATATTAGTAAAAAATGCAAGTAATACACAGTAATCAAAAGTAAAAACTCTATTATTGGAAAAGTCCCAATACAATTGAAAAATACAAATTTACGTAATCTAAATCTCTATAAAAATTTAAAAATCCATTAATACTGGAAAATCTAATGCAATTTAAATATATAATCTGCTATTGCTAAACAAAGGCTAAGGAGGAACAACATTAATAACTTATGGAAATTATTGGCCTTCGTCTATTTTAAAAAATCGTTTGGTTGAATTGGTATTCTCAGATTGGTATCAGACGATAAAAGGATTCAGTGTATTATAAAATTTTATATAAAAATATTTTCACCCTAAAAATATTTGACACGAAAGTATTTTTACCCTAAATATATTTGACATGAACGAATTTTTATCCAGAACAACGTCATGTATATCATCTCGTTTGTAATAAAACTTCTGTTGCAAATACTTTCTATTCTTTGATATTGCTTTATATCTCTTTCTTTCTATTGTTGAAAGATGAATTCTCTTTCTAGATGGCAAGTTTTAAGAATCTTGTATGCAACTATCAAATTTTTTCAACAATAAATGGGGAAGGGAATGGTTTAATATGCGTCGAAAAGTTAATTAAATTGGTCATATTTCATTATGTTGCAATATGAAATGTACGTTATTGGAATAAAAAGGATTCCAATTTTTTATTAAAAAATGCATCACGAAAATACGAAAGACCAGAAAAATTGCATAGCCAGCTACAAAGTATTGCGGTCGCCCATATATTACAATCTCGGGCCTTGATCGCCGATATAAAAGTCAATTCTGGACTTGTATCGAATCCTATAAATCTGTTGTCGGTCTTTAAAGTAGACTATAAAACCGCAACCATCACTCTTCCAACTTAGCTACCTCCCACCAGAGGGCGGCTCTTTGACATCCTCCCATAACTCCTTGCGAAAAGCAATTTTCGCTTTTCTCTGAGCCTATTTGGGGGCCATTTGTGTCTAAGGTATTCTAGAGGGTGGATGTGGCATTTGCACGCAATATGGACAATCTGGGGATAATTTTATGCATATTTTAAAAGAAACATCGCTTGGGGAATGATGCTATAAGATCTTACTTCGTTAAAATGCGCACCAAGAACAATAAATGAGTGGAAAAAATTGAAGTATATGATCAAAACTTATATCATATAACAGCATCTTTTTTTCAGAACAGCAGCTTTTAACTTTTTAATATTTGGAATACTATTTCCCATATCAGTTTTTGTCGCGCGTGTTTTTCATTGATTTTTTTTGCAGCATTTCGTTTGTTTTGGATGAATTATGGATTTTTCAGTAATTTATTTATTTATTATTGAACATGCCAAACTCCTCGTGCGTCACAAATTTACAATACGAGGCTTACAGAAGTAAGTATACAAAACAATTCAGTCTTTGAAAAACAATTTTTACACAAAAAAAATGAAAAAATAAGCAAGGGAGAAAATAAAAGAAGTCATTTAAGTAATTGGAAAAAAGAAAAGAAAAATTTTGTTCCCGATACTATGCATAAGTGTATCTTTTTATTTATTTACTAGGTGCCTTCGGACTTATTCACCGGGAATATAATTTCAATTGAATTTCTTGTGCATAATTTGATATTCATGATTCCCTTCTGTTCAATGTCTACATGCACGTCCCTAATGGAGACAAGTAATCTCTCTGTAATCTAATAACTAATTGTATGTTGTCAGCACCAACTTCACTTTCTTATTAAAATTCACATTAAAATTGCTCAGCACATTTTACGTCCGGCAGTATGTTAGATGGATTAAAACTTGTTGATAAAACGAATTAAAACATAGCAGCAATAATCATGCAGCTTACTGGATATATTTCGGAATAAACTTTTTATCTTAGAGGACTTTGTTTACGGATTTCACAGAAAAATTGATGAAATAATTAAGATATTGCCTTAGATTTCAACAATGGAAGATGAACACGAAATTAATTATTTGCTTAAACAATGAAAATCTTTTGGATTTCATTGCAACAATGGAAAGTATTGTTTTAAATTATCCTTTAAAACATGATTTTTAATTTATAATAGATTAGAGAAAAAATTGTATATCCACTATATTGACATCATAGAGAAGGTAATTTTTTTAATGTTCGGATGGGGTAAAAATAATGTTTGTCCTGTGATACTTTTGGAAATTATCAAGGAAAAACGTCAATTTTATTTCATTTTCAATTAATTAAAATTTCAAAAATGGCTCCAGGGTGCACATTCCCACCCTCCAAAGTACGTATGTGCCAACTTTCTTAGCTCTAGGTAGTAGGCTGTAGAGCGGTAACACACACAAGCGCAAAAACACATGCACACACATATTCTCCTTTATTATTAGTCGAGATTGTCTTGCATTAACAATGTTTATTTTTATTTTTTCAATCAAAACATTTACGAATAAAATACCAGTATAAACGTGAAATATTATTTCCTTTAATACCTTAAATTAGAACACTTTCAATATTCATAAAATTTGCAGGAACATTCCAAGGGATCTAAAAATTGATAAGGATAGGTTAAGTATACGAGAACAAATCAGTTTAAATGGGAACATAAGGGCCAACAAAGCCAGGTACATGTGCACAGACGTTCCTTTGGCCTAAGCTGAAATGAAAGCCATCTTCATTCCATTCAAAAATCTAGCGTGATGAGATACCAGTCATGCAGATTTTGCATTAGGGACTATTGGAAAAGGCAAGTAGCCATGAGATTCTACTGTTAAAGATTTCGAAACATATTATTACGAAAATCGTACCGTGTGTGTACGGTGAAAACAGTACAAAAAGCAGGATAATGGAGAAAGACTCTTTATTCACGAATACTCTGGAAAACACGAAGCACTGGTAACAGGAAAAACTACACTTGCACAAATGTGCAACAGAAACAAACAGCAAATCACTAATTAATAACAGTAACAGCACTTTCAGTACAGCACGGCTTTTATCAGCTTACTAGATCGCACTGCTAATATAACTCCAAAGACGATCCCAGTCGATCAACATGCTCAAAGTCCCAAGACGATTCAACATGTTCAAAGTCCAAAGGCGATTCAACACGTTACAAGTTCATCAATCTCTCCTATGTGATCCGAGCACGGGGCTAATTATAGTCTCCCCGACAGGCCGTGACGTCACATGTAATCATCTGGAGAAATCCGAATCTCTGCCCCTAATAGAGATATAGAGAAAATTCTAGTATTTTTGAGATCCTACATTTTGTTTCAAAATTTTATGCTCAGTCACAAAAATGGTAGCCAAGTTTGTCGCCAAGGTCGGGGTCAATGGCTCTATTCCCTCGGAATTTCCTTACATACACCTGTAGTAATTTCTTCCCAAACATAAGACTAACATTGCTGGGAAGCGCCTTTCCATGTCTGTAACAATATCCATATTCCATCGTGAAATGTTTACGACAGAGAGTGGAAATAATTGGAGTGTTCGCCAGTTTAACACTCGCTTTTCCAAATCATATATTGCTGCAGATGGCCGCAATTTTATGAATCTATATTCATACAGAAAAAAATGTTTGTACATTTGTCTTTACACAAATCTACATCTTTTGTCTGATCTTGATGATATTTTGGACATTTCTCTTCTGAACAAGAGAGAAAATACTACCAAATTTTCAAGGTGCAAAATAAGTCACGCTATGAAATAAAAGCTAAATTAATAAAAGAGGTTGTAAAATTCTACCTCTTTGTTAATGCCCAAAGAAAGCAATATTTTCATTAATTATAGCAACTGTTAAAAACTGCGTTTAATATGAAGTTTTAAAAAAATTACAGAACTCAAAGAGATTTTCTTTTGAGAATAGAATTGTTTCCTCATTAATGTGGTATATAAAGAATTTTTGTACAGGAATTCATTCAGACGTTAATGGTGAAATACTGAGCAAAAGCGCCAATGTTGATTTAAAGTTCTGATATTTATTTAATATTTTATGAGATAATTAATTCTGAAAAGTTCGAAATAGCACAGTTGACCTAGAAATGCACAGCAAAGTGGCATATGCAAATATAAAGTCGCTCCTGTTCACCGTTCAGGAGGACTTTTTGTGACAGACCAGAAAACTGACAGACACTTTTATTTTCTGCTTTATATTTATAGAAAAGAAGTGAAAGAAGGAAGGTATAACATAAATTTTCAGCATATCTTTTTTCTTTTAATAAAGAAACACTTCTTATTTCGGCTTCCACTTCTTGCAGACGGGTTTAAGACGAGAAGTATTATATTTTGGAATCATTTGCAGTGCACTGTGAGAATAAACAGATCCCCATCCAATTACGCCGAGTTCTGAAATCAATGGGTTGGTCCTTCTTCTTTCTCTCATACTTGCTTCTGCGCTCTTTCCTTGGCTTCTTCAACATGTTGTCACCTTGAGTGAACACGTTTTCTAACGTAATGTTTTACTTTTTTTAAGTACAGTGATTGCCAATATAATGTGGATACCTAAAAATTTCATATTTTTTTAATATCTCCCGAAAATCTGAGTGGATTTTCTTAGAATTTCGAACATGTAAATATTAGGCTTGAACGCACATTTTACAGTGAAAATTCAATCACGAGAGCATTTAGGGGAACTACCACAAAGTAATGAAGATAAAAAAAATACCGACTCATCCCGTTTCAAAGAAAGCTGATAACGTGATGGAATTTTCATCAATGGTTATGTTTGATGTGCATAATATTTACATGCAATTTCGTAAATTTTTCATAAATATTTGGGAAGATATAAAGGTTTTCTTAAAAATCCCAAATTTTTCCGCAGGCTTTTTCCTTATAACATACAGAGTTTCTTACCAAATTGTACGAAACTTACAGAATACTTGACATTATGTAACATAATTTTTGTATTAAAATTTAAATTAAAGAATTTGAATATTACCGGAAATATGAGCATTTGTAGTAAATAATTTGTTGCTGCGCATGTGCGAAATGTAGCGTAAATTCTTTTTCATAACTTCAGAGCTAGATATATAGGGCAACTTATATAAATATTCCAGTTCAATACCATTATTATTCAGAAAAACATAAGATTGTTACTTGGTAAATTTCGGTACACTCTAAGAGAGATTTAATGATGAGGGTTCTTGCAACCCACTGCAGATCCCTCATAGGAATACTATCTTTTGTCAGGGTTCTCATGAAACGATTTCAGAAAATGTTTGTACAATTTCTCCGATCATGATCTCTAGAACCGAAAATCACTCCTCATTAAGGCTTCTGACCTAAACGTGGCCCAAAGGATAAATTCTAAATCGTTAGAAATAGGCATACACTGCCAAGTGGAGAAATACTTTAAATGGAATAGAGAATTATAGCCTTATTTGAGTCAATAAATGTAATGCTAAGAAAATTCTGAACTCTAACTTTTTATTCAATCTTCAGGTCCTAGTCAGACTTAGTAAAATATTTTTGGCACAGTAAAATTTTTAACAAAAAAAATCCACTCTTCTGCGATAAAATAGTGCCTAGTTATGGAGGTTTGCATGTCACTACTCTAGATGATTTTAGAACATTTCAACGGCCTCCACGAGGAAGATCAAAGAACCCACTTTCTTTCCACTGATGGGCCAAATAAATATGAAATACGTAACTCATAACTAATATATCCTTAGACTCAGAAGTGTGGAAATTTTTTTTTCCAATGTTAATGTGTCAAGGATATAAATACGAAATAAGGGAGGATTTAATTGTGAAAATTTTTTAAAAAATTCAAAAATAATAACGAACAACGAAGAGGAATAAGAATCTGGTGGATGACGTCATCAGAGGCATTCATACATACAGATTCAAAACCAGAATAGGTTTTCTGTAGAGGCGCACACCAAATAAAATGCTTCTATTATTGTTGTTTTGTGTCTTTTAGATATTCAATCCTTAATGTGTCAAGAATATTTTACTAAATATCATTAATTGTTTAATTTTGGCTTCTGGCACATGGTCATTCTTGGCTAAACTATGTCAGGCATATGGTATGTGATTAATAGGATCAGGGACTATAGTTAAATTTGCACTTCGTATTTTATTTATTTATTTGAATTACATTTATTGACCCAAACAACATAAAATATAATTCTTTGAGCATTTAATGCATTTTTCCTTTTGAAGTTTTCTTATGAATTTCCTAAGGAAATTCTGGAGAGAATTCCCTGGAATATTTCTCCATTTTTCTATTTTTATTTCAGCAATTTTTGTTTCTATTTTTTTCATTTTTTTGTCTAAATCTGCTGAATGAACATAAAAGCAAGAAATTTGGAAGATTCTGCATTAAACAGCTAATTATTAAATTTAAATAATTTTAAAATTTAATTTAAAAAATAATAAATAAATTTAAATATTTTAAATATTTAAATAATCTTAAATGAATTTAAAACCAAATTTAACAATTAATTATTAAATTTAAATAATTTTAGTAACAAATGCAATTTACAATTAAATTAGTGCATCTATTTTAAAAAAAATCCATTGTTGAAGGAAAATTATAATTGGAAGATATCGGTAAAAAATAAGTAAATAATTTCTTAATGAGAAATGTATCCTCTCCATACTATAATGCACTGGAAGCATCTATTTTCCATAACATTAAGTTGTTCAAAACTGAAATGGGCAACAATGAACTTTCAAGGAGCAACGCTTGTTCGTGTTCATTTGATGACTTCGGAGGGGTATTTGGAGTACGCGCAGTTGCAATTATGGTCTATTGGATTAAGGTCCAGAGATTGAGATGGCCAGTCCATTCGCTCCAACCTTGATCCCCAAGATATTCCTCGACAAGCCTAGTTCAGTGAGGACGAGCATCATCATCCAAAAGGAGGAATTCCTTACCAATAGTACTTGTATATGATTTGACGCATGGGCCGAGGATCTTATCTATATATCTCACAGCATTGAAAGTTCCTCATTGGAGCGCATGGACGTCAGTGTGACCACCCAGAACAACTCCAGCTGGAACAATGATTTAAATTTCTATATAACTGTGTCTTTCAATAACATTATATTGATGGTATTTGGTGCCTTTTTTGTCTCCATATCAGCACACGACCTGAAGCACTCTCCAGAGTTAATCCATCAGAGCATCACAGTACAATGGCAGATCATTTGGAAAAATAATTTTCTAGACTTATTCGATTTGTGCAACCATTCTTTCCCAAAATAAACATTATTTCCCCTGTAATTTATTGGCCTTCTAATAATATGAAAGAGCTCAGGAAATTGTTTATAGACAACACTACCGATAGGAAAAAGGTTACTTTTTTTACCTGAAGCTTGATGTGGCATTAAATCCTTTTACACATAGTATACGAGAAGCTCCATTTTGTATTGCTGTGAAAACATAAATATGTACTTGTAGCTCACTGAATAAACAGAATAAAGATACAGAAGAATTGTAAAGTGAAAAATGTCAAGAAAAAAACGATCAGTTCTAAATAATTATTAATAATCTGTTGTATAATAATGGATTGAAAGAAATCCATCTCGAACAATTTTCACATTACTAAGGTTTACGGTATCCTTAAGCAAAGTATAGAGAATAATGTAGCTCTATGCTAAACTCTTTAAGAGAATGCATTAAAAGACAGATTTTTATTTATTGCTGAAATGATAAGTGGAAATATATTAACATTTAAAAAATATGACTCAAAAATTATTCTTTTTCAATTTCTGCACTCACCATATAACAGTAAACAACTTAAAGGCAACTCAAAAGTCATTATCTTTCCTTTCAACTTTTATATTCTAAATTCCACTTGTCTTAAAAGGAAAACCGGCATCGTTTTATTTATCTTCCAGATGTTTAAGAGAAGTTTTAGGAAGTTTTCAGCATTCCTTTAGAGATCGTTACGTGGATTCGGAGAAGTTTGATTCCTAGTCAACAGTCTTTGAAGAATTATTGTTTTTCGTCCCATTTAAAGATGGTGTGTTCTCTTTTCTAAAAAATAACTCCAAGAAACTTACCCTTAAGTTGCTGGAGAGGATTTGATGCCAAACGCCAATGTGGAAGGAATGATTAGGTGTATAATAATTTAAAAGTAAGTTTACACATCTTAAATATTAAGCGTAATATTCCACAATTCTTAAATAAAATGTTTCATCAACTTTCATAGAGAAAACTTAAATTCAGAAATGCAATATCTTTTATGCATTCAAAATCAGTATTTCTCACATTTTCGTGACTGTCGTTCTTTAATAAGTTTTTCATTTGGAATTCATTGGTTCCATCACGCCCGAAATACGAATGCTTTAAAAATTAGGTAAATAAGTTTACACACCTCCCCTTGGATTCGAATCTGGGAATTTCTGATGTGTATCTTTAATTATGATGATCCGCATGGTCTGTGATGGTAGAGATATTGCTATTCAAAGACCTGTGATAAAAAAAATATTTAAAAAAAATAGTATGAGACGTAATTTAAAGATTTACTTTTTTTCAGAATTTATCGAAAACTCTAATTTATATGTAATGAGATTTCACATTAGTCAATCGCTTAGGGCCGGTGATGTTGAAATTCGGAAGTAATCACGTAAGAGGATCGTGAGTTTGAGACAATATTCCACGGAATATGAAGTAGGGGAAAGCCAAATAAGATAGCGACCTTAAGATATTGTGATTTTTCCTGTCCTCGATATTTGTTGCAGAATGATTATTGTTTCAGAAAAATCTACTTGCAACTCTTTACTTTAAAATGATATTTTTTAAAATTTTGATTTTCAAATTTGAGACTCTAAAATTTCATTTTAGAAAAAAATCTTACCCGCAAAGTCGGGTAAGATGACGGACTGAGATAACAATTCAGTTCAACTTTATATGCTATTAAAAACTATATAAAACTGTTGAGATCACATCTTGATCATAAAAAATTACGCATGAAAGGAAACAAACTAATCGGACTAAAGTAACAACTTAAAACAAACGAAATATTATCAATTCAAATTTTTGATTTGAACCATAAGAAATGAAATCAATTACAAAATTCACAACACCATGGGCTTGGATTTCGCCTCGGCCAGTCCAAGTGGAATTATGCCAGAGTTTGTACATAAAACATGTGAATTCCAATTCCGTTTTCCTTCGCTCACTGCAAATGATGCATTCTTCATTACCGATGTCATCTGGGTGCAGATTGTCGTCAGCGTCAACGAAAGGAAATTGAAATGTATTTGGAATGTCTTTAGATTCAAATAATTAGAAATCGAGGAGTCGCTTAGATATTTTCTTCTTTTTTGCAGAATTTTTTGCAGGTTTGTTGCGTTTAGTCTTGTTAACTTCAGACTTTTTCAAATCTCACAGTTTTCGCTTATCTTCTTTTTTCTCTTTCTCCTTTTTAATGAGATGCTCATTTTTCACTGGAATGGCACTAAGGGGCATGAAGGGCAAGTGGCAATTAGGTAGCACGACGAGCTCATGAATTAGCGTGGAGGGGTTCGTCGTCTTATACTCCACCCAATCCTTCATCAAACCCGACTTCACATTTTTGTATGAAAAAAATATTGAAGGAGATCAGCTTGTGGCAACAGCATATTCCTGCATACGCAGTCAACCTTCCTGCCCATGCGTAGAAGAATTGAGTCATATAAAAGCTCGGACATTATCTGTCGTCGCTCCTCTCTTCTGGCACTTCTCTTCTAGCACTGCTCTTCTAGCACTTCTCTTCTGGCACTTCTCTTCTGGCACTGTTATCAATTATGTTTTTGTTGACAATATCTTAATTTTAATATCATTTACTTTACCTTTATTTTGTTACGTTATTAAAGTTGTTATCTTTACTATGAGTTAACTTCTTTAGCGTTTATAATATATCCTCATTCCTGCACGAGCCAGTTAGTGCATGCAGTCCTATTTGCGGTGTTCGTATCTTACAAGTTACCTTGAATAAATGGATGCAGTAGATACTGATGATAACTATGTTAGTTTATTACCACCGTATCAAATTCCAAGGAGAAACCTTTAAGCGTAACCTCCTAAAAGCTCATCAAAAAATTAAAATAATACATTATTGAACACATTTTGATTAGCTTTTTACGAATATCACATCTATAAATCAAAAATATTTAATTCATTAAAGCTTTAACTTATCAAGTACTCAAAAACACAATGCCGCATCATGGGAAGCACACTAATAATGGGTGGAATCTTTTGGTGTAACACGGGTAGTTGGTCGCTATAGGTCTTTGATGATGTAGAATCGGGGCATTCATTTAGGGTAATTTTCGAGAAAAATCCTATTCGTCAATTTACCCTCTTCGTCGTCTTACCTGAATTTCCCCTATGTGTGATTCTGAAACATGTAAATCTAATGTCAGGGATAAGCGCCTTTAGGCTTGTTTTTCGTTCTTGGATAATAGGATTGGACTCAGATGCTGTCTTTGACATTTTGAAAAAAATTCAAAATTTAAAAAATATATATAAATAAAAACCAGCTGGAATGTCCTCCCCTAGACTTCCTTGTATACTCTCTAAGAAAGGTGTTATTCTCTCTCATGAAATTTCCTGACTTGGCCGGGCGGTCACGTGTTCTTTGCCTTTGGAATCGGAAATCGGCTCAGCGCGGATGGGTGCCAGCATAAACGGGAATGTCTCCCTTTCTTACAATTTTCGACAATAGTGACATAATATGGCGCGTTTTGTGCTTCGTAATATAATGAAGAAAATCGAATATGCTTTTTGGACAGATTACTTTCAATTGATTGGGTCCAACATTTGATATAAACATACAATTTTCCTTACAAGATCCTCTACTAAATTTCATTTATCTAGGTCTCGCTTTAGAATTATAGCTTTAAGATACACGTTAATATACAGTCCAAAAGACGATCAACCCATTTAAGACGCATATCTAAAATTCTAATGATAAAAATAGGCACCAAATTTATCCATTTAGTTATTTTTGTGTTCATATACACATGGACAGACAGACATCACGGATTTTGTCCAAAATTTGAAATATATTTACAAATTTTTTGTAAATATCACACATCAAATTTCTTCCGTCTAATTCAATGCGTTTTTGAGTTATAGTATTCACTGACAGACATATTTTACATGTACATATGTAACATTATTCCGTGGGGTAAGTGTGTAAATTCATATCCAAAGAAGACAGCAGTTATTGACGAAATAATAACAGTTTATTTCATTTTTAATTGATAGTTTTCAGATAATTTTGATAGGTAATTTTGATATATATAAAGCCATGATGAAGATAACGAGAGACGCAAAACTCAAGTCACCCGCTAAGTTTTAAACAAAGAAAGAAAGTGGTTGCAACGCGTCCGAACTATGGATAATAAATGGGAAATCCCCTGAACCAGTGTTTCTCAACCTTTCAGTATTTGCGACCCAATTTTCAATCTTAATTTTCATGTCGCCCCCTCTCATATAGTAACAATGTTTTCAATAACAATGTATTTTTGGTATTTTGACGCTAAAGCTACACTACGACCTTAATTACAAACTTTACAAATTACCAAAAATAAGTAAATTTATTGATATTTGGCAACACCGATCCGCTGCATTGACAAAACCAGTATTGCTCTCTCATATTATGTTTTATTCTCTATTGCTCTGTCTTACGTCCATAATATCGAACATTCTCGAAGCTTCGCGAGAAGTCCGTCGAGAGCAGTTACTGATAATTATTAAACTTGTTTTTATTTTAGTACTGACAAGTTAATTAGAAATAAATTGTGCAGTACTGATGCAATCCTATTTAAATGTTAATTATATCAGTGTAAATGTGTATTTTATTTTTTTATTTTGTCAGAATGTATTTGTTTTACTTTTTTTTCAGTAAAATAATAAATTTCTTTGCTAATATTTTCTGCTCGATATGCTCGCCACCCCATTCAGTGTTATCACGCCCCCTCCCCCCACAGGTTGAGAATCGCTGCCCTGAACGCTTTAGAGCCGGTTGCATCCGGAATTCTTCCAGTTACTATGACAGTTATTCTTATATTAGAATTTAAATAGAAATAATGAGTTATAAATTAAAAGATAAGATGTGTTTTCCTCACGAAACTGGTGTAAAAAATGCCTAATATCCCATCTCATAAAAATTTCCGAAATAATAACTATATATTATGATAGCAATAATTATCGCTCAAGAGTAAAGTGATAAACAATAAACTTCACGAAAATAGGCACTTTTTGAATTTCAATATTTTTCACTTACATCAGTTATTATCCAGGCCTTGAGATGCCTTTCTACATGCTTTTATCTACCTTCTGATTTTTCTGCAAAACATTCCTCACATTTAGTGTCCACACATAAAATATACTTACAGGCAACAATATCTTTCCTAAGAAGCTGTAAACTGGAAAAAGTATCGCTTCAAAATCACCTCCCATCCTCATTCAGATATGATGACCTTCTCACACGTTCTCTTCCCAATTCATTCGGCTACAAACCACCACGATAATGCTCCCCTGTAGGTCTTATGAGCGTGACTTGAAGGAAGCGCCTCCAAAAGCAACCTAAACAAGTCCTACGTTGGAAGCAATGCCTCCAGATTCAGGAACACCCCCAGATGAAGATACAACCAGTCTTGTCACGTAGCCGGCGTTTTGCAGTAAAACAGAATGGTGGATGGTAAAACGGAGGGGAAGCAAGTATTAAACGTTCATTTTGAAGAAGAAAAGAAAAATCTAAAATGGGCAATGCAGCTATATGGCTTTCTTATTCGCTAAGAATCAAAAGTGCCTCCGAAATTATTCTTGTCAGCGAAATATCGCGCATTTTCTCACCTTAATAGTATTTTTTCCGTATTTTGTATTACGAAAGAAATGGATGGTTTTAGTAGTCATATGACACATTTATTTCCATTACGCTGATTAATTACGTTTTATGATATTAGTAACGATTATATAGCATAATACAGAACTTTTTGAGCGGTGTTTTATGAATATGCAATAATATTTGTCGTCAAATTCTTCAGACGAAAGTTATAGGTTAAGAAAACCCCGGTAATAATTTATGGAAACCCAAACTACCAGTCATTGGAGGATAAAACCTGCTGTCTCTTTCAAACTCCTATGAAATTACCCATTCTTGTCTTTTCTCAGAAGCCATTAATTTAATATTAATATACGCGTCTTTATAATGAGAACGTGAGTAAAACTATTTACTAGGTGATTAAAGAAAAAGCAGATTAATTCCGTAAGTGGAGGGAATAAAATCCTAAAGGATAAGCAGTTACTACCGCCCTTATAGAAAATATTAAATTTTTATTTTACAATTGACATATATTTATACAATAATTTAAAATGCAAGGAACAATCAGAACGGCTTATTATATTTGTACCTATTGTTTAGCAACGGATTCCGAAACCCTTCGCGCTTTTACGCATGCCCCGGGCCGAGTTATTTTCATCAAAACAGAGGAAAAGTGAAAAATGGAAGGGGAGATGTTTATATTTTATTTGGAGTGATCTAACAAAGAACTCCTGAAATGCAATCATATGACTCATTGCCTGACACCCCTTTCCTGTGTAAAATCATTCAAAAGTGCTAGTTTCGGAATCCGTTGTTAAACAGTACTAACGAAATAAAAAAAATGACTGAATTTTTTGGGATGCGTGACAAAATTATGGTTTT
>BGPR01021151.1:0-14164 GCA_013235015.1 Araneus ventricosus
TGATTCTTAGAATAGCAATTTTTTGAAGAATTTTTGGCTTTCTTATTTGGCATCGTATTATTCAGCTTTAGATGTGAAAAATTATTTCAGCATTTCAAATGCGTAACTATATTAATTTAAAAAATAAATAAGAGAAATGAATCAAATCATATTATTTAAAAAGGAGAAATATAACAAAAATTGCATTATTTAAAAATCCACATGCAGATTCTCCACGGAGAGCGCTTTGTTTATTTACTATTTGCAAAAGTGTTTCTGATTTCACTTCAGTGTTTTTGATGCAGAGGGTGTATTTTTTCGTGTGTGAATTTCTCTGGAACAGTTGGATTGACAGCATGAAATCCAATCTAAAGACGCTTTAACTCTCAATAATTTATGCCCTAATCTTAAATTTAATTAAAGCAGATATACAAATTAAGAAATTAAGATATTTTCTTTTTTTAGAATTCAATTTGAATTTTAATGGAGTGTAGGCAAATAATGCTTTATTCAGTTTATCCCTTGTGGCATTATATAATTCATTGAACCAAAGTTTCGATGTCATGAATTTGCAGTTTGTCGTCTGCTGAATTTTTCCATTTACAATAAGTTTTAAACTATAATCTTAATTAGCAAACATGGGATCGAGTGCAGTTACTGCAATTTCTGTTGGTTTATGTTTGGTGCTTGTTTCTGTATATTTTGCATCGGACTCTTATCGTATTTTCCAAAATGTACTTGTTTCTACCGGGCTCAATGAAAATTCATACGTGAAAAGGGCTTTGAACTTCCTTGAACTAAACGAGGAAAATCAGGATTCAACCAAGACAAGAAGTAATGTGAAGGAAGCCACTAAAACTACCGAATTACTTCTTACATCTGAGGAATTAAAATCATATGACGGAGGACCGGACAGTAAAGGATTATATTTAGCAATATTGGGTGAAGTTTTTGATGTGCAAAAAGGAGCGCAACATTATAAACCTGGTGGAGGATATGGTTTTTTCGCCGGTTAGTGTTCTAAATCAATAAATTAAATTGAAAGAAAATACTGAATTATAAATATATTCTTTAAAACTTGTTAAAAAACTTGTTTCACAATTAAAAAAATGTTTTCAGATTTTTTTTAAATTCAAGAATTTAATTTTAATTACTTTTACCACATCAAATTGATTGTCTGGTGTTATTGTTTCTTTAAAAATATATAATCTTTACGTACTTGTATATTTGGCTTTATAGATTGTAAGAAGAATATTTAGAAGTTAACTTGGTTTAGAATATAAATTTGAGAATAGAAGTTGTATAATGCAACCAACCAAAATACCTGTTCTTACCTGGGCATCGTTTTTGATATATTGTATGGAAATATATCATTTGAAAAGTTATAACATCCTTTAAGAGCTTATCAGATATTTTCATTAATTTTTTAAGGAATCTTTTACTTTTAAAAAATGGTTATTGCATTTTGCATCACTCTTTTCATTTATGCTACCTAGTTGCAAAACATTTCTTTCAAATTTCATCACTTTGGGCCCAGTCTTTTTGATTTTTTTAATAGAAGAGAATTGATTTTTTTATAGGTAAGGATGCTACCCGAGCTTACATTACTGGCGATTTTTCTGAAGAAGGCTTAATTGATGATGTTAGTGATTTGGATTCAAAATCTTTAGCTAGTTTAGAAGACTGGCTATCATTCTATAAAGAAGAATATGAACATGCTGGTATGTATTGCCTTTATATATATGTACATATATATTTCTAATAATTAAGGCTAAAACCATATAATTCATTAATAATTTTCATGAATTCATGATTTTGTATCTTTTTCAGTTTAAAATTTGAAATTAAACGTTTTAAGCATACGTATGTTGCCAATGACTCATGGACTCGTGTTACTCTGATAGTCTGGTGATATTCAGATTTATAAGTTTTTATTTTTGAGGAATTAAAATTATTTACAATAAAATAGAGCTTTATATATATTTTAGTTTTTAAATTATCTGAAATTCTTGATGTATTTTCATCTGTATTTTATTATATTTTAATAATATCTTTCTATCAGAATAATTCTCTCTGTCATCTACAATTTGTATCTAAAATGTGAAGGTAGCAAATACGCATGATTTAAAATTTTATTTAATTCACGACTGATCAGAACTGAGTCTTTTAATCCTCAAAATTTTCAAGAAGTTTCATTGTTTATTGTCTTGTTCTGAAATTGTAACATTTACGATATGTACTCGAATGAACTAGAGGATTTTTTCTAAGTTGTATCTAAATTTCATTTGTATGACATTTTTTTTTAAGTATGCTTATTTTAAATACTTGAATGTTATACGCTATGCTAGTCTTATTTAGTGTTTCACTTTCTGAGATAATAATGCTTTCTTTCCTTCTCTATTCAATATCTCATGAATATATCTTTCCTACATAAAGATTTGCATGTATAATCATTTCTTTCCATTTCAGGCAAATTGATTGGGAGATATTATAATAAAAATGGACAGCCAACTAAAGAATTATTATCAATAAGACAAAAGATGAATTCAGTGAAAGAGAATAAATATACCGAAACAAAGAATAAAGAAGTTTTTCCACCTTGTAATTCAGAATGGAGCAAAGAAAAAGGAAGCAAAGTTTGGTGTACCAAAAGAAGGTAGTATTGGATACTGTTTATCTTTTTCATTTGTTATGTAATGTTGTAGTTCCTCCCCCTTCCATAAAAGATTCTTAATTAATAATTGATAAATTATTGATAATACTAATTCTGAAATTATTGATTATTAATTAATGATCAATTTTAATTAATGAAATAAAATTATTTATTAAACCAGTTGAAATTAAATTATTAAAATTATCAGCACAATTAACATCAAAGCTAAAAAAAGGAAACTTAACCTTTCCTTTTTTATCTTTGGAAATAAACTTAGAATTTCAGAATTCTAATTTTATTTCTGCGAATCATTACCTGTCAAAATGTTATTCTTCCATCATAATGAAAATATCACTATCAATGTATCTTTTTTATTTTGTAAAAATTGTTTTATAAGGTTTCTTTGCATCAAAAAATATGCAATTCTTTAAATGAAAGATTGCATTTGTTAGGTTTACTTAAATAAAAATAACTAAATTAGTTATTTTTATTTAACTAAATGTAAATGAATTCTTAGATGAAGCAGTTTGAGCTGAAACATATTGCAATTTATTCATTTTTTACATTTTAGTTCATTTTTTTTTTATTTAATTATATGATACAGTTGTAAAGGGATTATGAAATGCATATATGTGAAATTTGAATCTATTTTCTAGATTGCATATGATGTGACTGACACCTTTATTAAAATTGTTAACCTTATATTTTTTGGTATTACTCTGTTATAGAATAGATTCCTTAAAATAAGTAATGACCTTTTATTTTTGTTAATGTATAAAATCCTGCAAAAAAAAAAAAGAAGAATAGATGGAATATATTATTAAATGCTATTTTTTGAAATGCTCATTTTTACAAAACAAAAGAATAGATTAATACAGATAATAGAATTTATTTATCAAGATTTTTCCACTTGTCTGAAGAATTATGCAAGCATAATACAGTCTAATTTTATGGCAATACTCAATGATGTAGAAAGCTAAAATTTGTACCTTACCTGAAAATAAAAAATAGTTAGCTTATGAAATTGTCCTTAATCTTCTGAATAGCCATCCTTTGTATATTTCTGGGAACCTGTATTTCTTATCTTCGTTAGATTGATTTTGCAAAAAGAATAATGGAATGTCTTAACAACTCCTTTCTATGATATGTTGGAGAATAGAACAGATATCTTCCAGGGCCACTTTTTTGTCTGTCTATAATATGAGTGGTAATGGGATTTGTGTATGGCAGATTAACAAATTTTATCATTTAATTCATGGAAACCATAAATTCATAATTTTTATGTATTTTGCTAATTTTTATTAAATTTGTAGCATAAATAAAAAAGTTATTACTTGAAAAATTACTGCAACAAAATTGGATTTGGGCACATTGAATGTTTTAATGTTAATTATAAATGTTAGTGAATTTTGTTTATGCCACCTGTGGAAACTCGTACATTGAAGAGTTATAAATGCTTTACTGGATTTATTGATTTTATCGGGGAGGCTCAATGATTTATCTTCTATACAATTAATATTCCACTATATTTGCATATTTTTAATGAAAATTAAAAGAAAATTAACTTTAAATTGTGTACTGCATTTCTTTTCCTCCTAGTAATAATTTAAAATCTTATTTCCAGCGGAGGAGTAGATCGTAAGTGGGTAGGGGTGCCACGAGAACTTCACGTTGAAGGAAAGGATCCTCGTTGTGTATGTGTGAAAAATTCTGGCCCACCTTCTTCTGATCCTAATGCACATCAACATAATGATAATGGTGATTTGGACCACCCTGGCTTAAGAGAATATCCAGGATGTCTCCCATCATCTGAAAGTTGTGCTGTTTCTCATCCATAATTCAATCCATTGCAATGACTCGCTGTCGAAAGAATTCGAGCCAATTAATTGATACACATGAATCTTATTCTGTATTTCAGTGTTAATGTTATTGTTGGATGTGTCGTGGAATGTTGACCACTAAAAATAAACATATTTAGTTATGTATACGAATGTTTAATGCCCAAGTCTGAAGGCACTGATAATGATGCAGAAGTTTTGATATATTTTTATACTTAGAAGAAATCTATATATTAGTAGGTTGTAAATTTTAGATTAATCTGTTTTGCTTTTTTCTTTGAATTTTTTTTATTTTTGTAGTTAGAAATTATGTATTCAAATGTTATTTTTGAAAATTTCTTTCATTGCCATATATTATTTTGTAATTTTTGCATTTTTTGTAATTTTTTAAAAAAAGAATTCTTTAGATAGAAATTTTTATGTCAATTAAATGAAACAATAAAAATTGTTATTGAATGTTTTTTATTGAAGTGATTTATATACACTATTAAAAACAATATAGTTTTAAATATATTGTTCATTTTTAAAAGACTGTTGGAAATTATCATTCTCAATTCAAGCCTGAATGTGCTACAAAAATACCAAAAATGATCTTTTGTATCTTTTAATAAAGTGTATGGATTATTGGAATTACTAGATGTAGGTAACTAAATATTGATTACACGGATAAATATTATTACACCAAATACTACCTGCACCAATGATTAGTATGATTTTGTATTTAAAACACATTACATAAATAAAATTTGTGTTACAGATGTTACTAATGAAGTCTAATTTATTACAGAATAATTGAATGTTTTGACTGAATAAATTGAATACAATGAACTGAAAGTTTGATTTAGTAGGAACATGTGTCACCAAATGAAATTATTATTATTATTTTAATATTTTGTGAAAAAAATTTAATTTTTTTATTTTGAAGGTTTTCTGAATGTTTTTTTTTGTATTCTTTTTGAGCAGCTGTGTGAATTAAAATTAACTTATATATATTTAGTTTTTACATTTACTTAACTTCAAGTGAAGAATACTTTAAAGTTATAGTTTTAAAAGCAAAATTCAAAAGATAAGTTATAAGCTATTTAAACTTTATAATTTAAAAATAAGTTAATAAACTATTATGTAATAACTTTAGATACAATTAATCGAAGAATTTCAATCTTAGATTTTGGTCTTTTATTTCATGTATTGATTTCAACTGTAGAAATGTTCTTTTTGAAAGGATCTATTTGAAAAAAAAAATTGTAAATTTTTACTCATCTGGTTATGAAATTAGTAAGCAATAGAGATTTGCTAATATTTTGTTTGATTTGAATATTACCCAAATGATGCTCCTGAAATTTGAAACTCATTTACTCAAATGATTATTGAACCTGCTACTATGTATGATATTAGTGTGCAGTCAGCAAGTTTTAGAACAAATGTAAACGTTGGTTTTAAAAAGGATTTTTAGCTTGTCAAGGCTATGCTTAAAAATGTATGGACTATTGAAATTTACCTTTTTCATCAAAAAGCAGCAATTTTCTTTGCATGCATTTTTATATTTACAAATAATTATTCACATATGTTTTTTGAATACGAATATTTTATAAGTGAAACTTTTCCACTTTTATTTTATGAAAAAAAAAAATTAGAAATGATGCATGAATAACAACTAATAACATTTAAAAATAAGTGGAGCAAGCATCTGATTTCTTTTATGATCCCAAAAGTTTTAAATGTTTTTTTTAATATTCAATATTTGTTATAAAAAAGATGAATTTACTCATGAATATTTTATGCAGAGTTTCATCCTTTGAAGTCTTTTGTAATTATGATTTTGTATTTGCCTAATTTTGAATTTCTTTTTTTTTAATAGTTTGATCCTTTTTATCATTTTCTAATCTGAGATCTTGTACCTCAAAGATTAGAAACCGTTTTAAATAATATAAAATTCCAGAATACTGTTGGAATTCAATGCCTATTTCCTTTCTTCCCTTTTTAAGTACCATGCTCTTTGCTACCTTGTAAGCTATTATTGGCTGATACTGAGCATGTGCAGAATAGCCTGAAGATTTTATTCTGACGATTATGTCACTTTGTCTTTTGACTTTCAACACTGGTGTATAAACAGAAGGGGGAAGCAATCCTCTTTTATGTCTAATCTTCCTTAACCTTTGGTGGGTATGTGTATTGTAAATAATTGCTTTTCATTAAATCTACAAAATTCACTGAGTTAACTTAACCAACAAACCCATTGCTTTATTAAATTTTTAATGATATCTAATAATTTACAATAACAGTTTTAGAAAATCATCTTTTTTCCTGAATCCTAGTCTAAATGTATCTTGGTTATAATATTGAGAGCACACATGATTTACAAAACAATACATATATGCTCTAATGCGATCTAAAAGGGGTCAACTGACTGGTGATGATTTCCTTTTGAATAAATCAGAAATTATATGATACATATAGTATCATATACTTGTCTGCGATTTGTGCTTCTTTTTAACTCGCTAGCAAAAATGTCTTTAAAAGGAAAGCGTGCCATTGAAGGCAAAATTAAAGCATTAAAAGAATACGCTTATAATATTTTATCGTCAGAAATCGAAACTGAAAATACATTTTTGTGTAACGAAGAACATTCGCGGTCACTCAACACCACACGAATGATGTGTTTCCGCTCCACGCCATTTACTTTTTAGCACATTCATTTAGTAGGGACACTGACGATCACGCCACACCCCGCTTGCTTCACTTTTCGCTCAGATATCGGCGAACATCTCATTACTCTATTAGTACAAGATAATCTACGATATTCCTACGATATCTTGCAACATTCAGAATATTGAACAACACTGTAGAGATATCGTAAATATCTTGTGCTTGTAGGGCCGCACTGTAGGGGGCAGGCTTACACTGTAAGCCTAAGCCTGCCCCCTCCCCAGACACACACATACAGTCCGCAACTTTTTAGATTGGACAGTCGCCTATAACTCGGGAAGTTGTCATCAGAGCTTCACAAAACTGGTGTCGATGGAAATTTTGCGAGGGCTCAGGTTTATTCGGATCCACGAACTGATTAACCGTGTTAATTAACTGCTATCTCGAAATTTTTCCATTAAGCCTAGCAATTTTTTTTTCGCTGAATCGACTCCCCGATATGAAATTAGCCCTCTAAAAAGTTTTGTAGAGTTCTGACGAAAATTTCTAGAGTTATAGGATTTTAAAAAATGGCGATTCCGGTGTTAAATAAATTTTATTTTTGACGATATATCGGAAATAATTAAATATTTTCCAAAAAAAATTTCACTCACTAAAAGAACACTATTTTTTTTACATAAAATTATGCAAAAAAATTTTTAAATAGAAATAATTATAATTTTTTAAAACATTTTAAAAAAAGTGAATTGTGTCATAGTAAAATTTTTTTACATGAGAGCAAAGCTGAGACGCCGCCATTATAAAATCGCGGATGAATGATTTTTAAAAAATTTTAATATCGGACGCTTTTAACTCAAAATAAATTTTGCTTTCTTTTCGATAAATTAACCATTTTTTTTTTTTACTCAGATGATATTAAATTTGTAGTATTAAAACAAGTAGAATTTCTCAGAAGAAGAAAAAGTAATTATGTTGAATTACGATTTGTAACAAATCAGTTTTAGATGAAACAAATATATTTTTATTTGAAATGAAATATCCGATATACTTTGTGTTAATAAAGTGTGTATTTAGTGTATGTATGTGTCATTTTATTTAGAATATTAGCCTTTATATATAGCAAGTAAGTTTACCATTTATACATATGGAAAACTTGTTGCTAAAAGAGTGGGATATGAAATGGATTATCGAGAGCTACGTTTAGTGAGCATAATTGTTTCTTTCTTCTTTTAAGGCAAAATTTTACTTTAAATGGCTAGCTTTACAATTAATGATATGGTTTGAAGCTGTTTTTTTCTGAAAATAAATTTAAACATAAATATTATAGTTTAAATATTTAAGATTTAGTTTGACGGTTCAAATAAAGGTGTTGACAAATGTAATTTTTATAAATGGAAATCATATTTTACAAATCTGTATCTCGCATTGATAATGTGATATTTTTGTTATGTGATATTTTGTTTGCAGAACTAAAAGGAATACTAATTTCTATTTATTTAAAATACCGAAATTATTTGTCTTATCTCTTCTCTCAATATCATTGACTTTTTTTCTGAAAGATTTAATTAAGATTGTGCAATCCAAAGAAAATGCTAATTATTCAACTAACTTTTATATAAGTAAACGAATTACTATACGAATTAAATTGAAAAATTATACTCGATTTTTCGGTCTCAGCGACGAAAGTCGCAGGTTGGAACTAGTCTACAATCTTAGGTAGCTTAGTTTTAGGTTAGTTTGAAATACTAAAGGGTCTATTCTGGTACCCCCGGGTGGGGTGGGGTTCCCTTGTTAACGTCCGGACCCCACCCCACCCGGGGGTACCAGAATAGACCCCTAAATGTGGTGTTCGTCAGAGCTGCTACTGAGCAACAGGCTGTCAAAATTTTCTTCTCTTGTAACACACATATGGACTTTCATTTCAAAGGTATACTCTTTTATTGCCTCCTGAAGCTAATCCAATCGTCTATTCTTGTTACATTTAACGTTATATGAAAACTGTCGTTTATTCTATCATGTTATTTACTATGAGTATTTTGGTTAAGTCTAATTATGCGTTCGTTGGTTGAATTAGATTAGCAACTACAAAGGAAATAAAATTTTTTACTGATAAATGTCAGATTTAGATATTTTAACATGGAAGGAATTTTTTTTTCAGAAGCGAATATGACGGCATTAAAAAAACAATATATATAAAAAAATCCGTTCTCCTACAATCGCATAAATGTCATAAATCCTAGACATAGAGGCACTATATTCGAAATATAATTATTTTCCAAATTATTTAAACTTTAATACATTCTCTTACTCTTAGTTAACAAAATAATTCTTTCCACAAACACATTCTTTAATTTTTTCGCAATATGCTGTTTTATCACAATTTTCAGTTTCTTCTTCTTATTCTCAAAGATTTAAGAATACAGTTTTTTAATAAACGCAGAATTTTTTCGCAAAATTTTGGGACTGAAATATTTATTCTTATTTTCTTGTAATAGTTAAAATAACGAAAGTAGAAGTCTTATAAGAAAATTACCCGATTATTGATCAATGTCATTGCAATTCGAACTAGACAATAAATCACTATTTCTCATCGTATAACAATATTGCACAAAGATAACTAAAATAATATTAATAATAAAGACAAGCGTTATAGCCGTAAAACATAAGTATGTTGAAAACAGATGATTTATTCGCAGATCATAACATACTATATTCTAATCGTAAGAGGTTAAACGAAATAGCCAAAAGTGCAAACGATAAATTCTTAATTCTAATATAATTAAAAAAAAATTCAGGATAAATTCTTGATTACTATTCATTAAAAATGCAGATTTTTTATTTGTATTTAGATCATATATAATCATATTCTGAACTTAATTGAAATCATACTAATTGCAAACGAAAAATTTTTAACTCCAATAAAATTAAAAATTCAGATAATTTTTTATTTGTATCATGTTTCATCATACATCCAATTTTCATTTCAAATAAATTAAAAAAGCAAACGATAAATTCTTGTTTTTCTTAAAATTATTTTTATCGTAATATTATTTTTAGAATCATTTTGTAATATTTCAATCCTCAATGTTATAAAGTATTCGTTACTTCTTCGTATTGAAGAGGAAAAAAAAAAAAAAAAAAAAAAAACGACTTAAAAGTAACCTACTCAATGAAGCATTTTTAACCAACTCTCTCCCCACGACTTTACAACAATGTAACGCGTTTTCTGTTAAGCTTCGTTGTATAGCGAAAATCTTTGAAGTCTTTAGAACATCATCCCTTCAAATGTTTGGGTTTAAAATTTGGCACAGAACTAAAGTTTTCGGCCAAAATTACATACCAAATTTCTTATATCTAGCTTGTTGCGTTTCTGAAAATTAGCATTTACATATTTGGCAATAGACAGACCAGTGGCAAATTCGGGTATGGAGGGGGGGGGGCCGAGGTCATAAACATTTTGTATTGTAGTGACAAATGTCAAACCTCATGGCTTATGTAAACCAAAACACTTTAACTTTACAGACTTTTCTCACCTGACGATAAGAATAATAAAGAACACTACAACACTTTCGATAATTTAATCTTAATATAAATAAAAGTCATTGTGGGTATGTATGTGCCACATCTCCTTCTAAACCACAGCACTGATTTGAACCAAACTTTGCACACTTATTAAGACAAGGGGGGAAAATTACTGTCAACTTTTCGAAGTGCAAATGTTAATTAAACAGTCAGTTAATTAGAAATTAACCGAAACCGTTTTTCCGCAGTAACTTCGGAGCAAATTATCCCTCAAAAAATTATTTTTATACTATCTTAAAGTTCAAATTTTTACCTTTTCAATGATACAGGGATGAGATTCTTCCGCTTTTTCGCTGATTTCCGCATTTTTTTGTTAGTTTGGAGAAATTCCGTTTTTTTTTTTAAATCTTTTTTTTCTCTCAAAATTCCGTTTTTTTTTTCCCCTGCAAAAATTTGCTTTTTCTTCCGAAAATTACGCTTTTACACAAAGAAACTTTCCTATCTTACGTTTTCGAAAGAAAATTCTGGAAAATATGCTGAATAGTGCGTCTTAACTCTACCGGCTAGGAAACTAGCTGATTCATCTTCTACTGACGAATCAACATTATATCTGCAAGCTCTACAAGGATGAACATTCCAACATTCAGTGCCATTCAAAGTATTAAGTACCACCTTTTTGCAGAAAACAAAACCTTTATGGCATATTTTGCAAAAAGAAAAAAAAAAAAGATTTTTTTTGCATGAAAATGTTGAAAAAAATTATTTGAAAACTTAGGTCATCTTGTAGGGAATACCAATATGAAGAAATAAAAAAAACTGAACAAAAACATATAAATAAACTACATAAAAAAAGAAACTCCTGTCAAAAGAGGCTGTCCCATGTCCACTCAACCGGTACGGAGGCTGTCTTGGCATCAGGCACGGGGACATGGGGCGGCGTTCTGTCAAAAGAGGCAGCTAAAAAGTTGTGTGCAAATGCTGCAAAAAAGCAGAGAATAAGACATAAAAAAAATCTTCTCAAAATAAAAAATAAAACAGATGATTTACCTAGACATTCTAGAGATAATGTAGTCCTGACAACTATGCCAGTAATAAACAAAGAGATATAATGAAAACTGTGCAAAAACTTTAACCTCTACTGAAAATAAACTTGCAGAGGATACAAACTCATCCTTTATTGAAGAATCTGTCAAAGATACGAGCCCTCCAAAACAAGGGGGTGAAGCGTGTTAATGGAGATCTGTTACTAACAAAAGCCACACAAATAAAAAAAACGAAAGAAAACCACTTCTCTAACAATTAAGGAAATATTTCAAATAACAATAATGCTAAATGAATCTGTCATTGTACCTGTACAATTTCTCAACTCCTCTCACTTTATAAGGTGCAAAATCATTGTGCTATTACTTTTGCAAAAATGTATAAAAATAAAACAGAATTCAGTATATGATACATTATTATAATTTATAAAGAGCTAATACACTTTACACAATTGCATGAAGCAAAAGAAATTATTTGTCCTTATTTTTATTTATTTTTTGAGCTAACTTTTATCAAAAGGCTATTAAATATAATTCTTCCCAGACTTCTGTTGGGTTTATATTGCATCTCAATGATGTACAGGTGGTAAATATGTTTTAATGTCTAATTTTGTATTTGAAGATGCCCCTGATGATATGTTAAACTTGTTTCTTAACTTTTAATGCGAATGATTTAATAATAATTTAATATTATTTTTCTTATTTATACGTACTGAATTATAAATAATTAAGTTATTAATTATTATAGTGTAATATTTTCATGTTGCATGTTTTGATGTTTTACTTCTTTCACATATAAATTATGGTACAGATTTTTTGCTCGCGTATGATTTCAGTCTTTTTGCTTTCTTGCCAATCTCATCCCTGATGATATCAATTTTATGACTGTGACATTTTTTCTTCAATTTCTATTATTTCTTCGATATTTATTATATTGCTAATTACCTGCAGACGATTTTGAAATAACGCAAATTTATAGCTACTCCGTTGCTAGGCAACGGTTAAACTTAGAACTAATTTACCTTTATTTCTGAAATTTTTGCTTATTTTTATAAATATATCTTAATATAAATAAAAGTCAATGTCGATATGTTTGTATGTACATCTCCTCCTAAACCACTGCACCGTTTTGAACCAAATGTTGCATACTTATTATTTAAGACAAGAGGAAGATACCTGTCAACTTTTCAAAGTGCAAAAGTTAATTAAACAGTCAGTTAATTAAAAATTAACCGAAACCGTTTTCCGCAATAACTTCGGCGCAAATTTGTTCCACAAAAAATATTTTCATACCATCTTAAAGTTCAAAATTTTTCCTTTTCAATGATACCAATTTTATATCTGTTAAATTTTTCCTTCAATTTTTATTAATTTTTAAAAATTTAATAAATAAATGATTGCCTGCAGACGATTTTGAAATAACACAAATTTATAGCTACTCCGTCGATAGGCAACGGTTAGATTTTAAACTAATATACCTTTAATTCCGAAATTTTTGCTTATTTTTATAAATATGTTTTATATAAGACGAGAGAGATCATCATCAACTTTTAAAAGCCCTAATCTTATTAAAATTTCAGTTAATTGGAAATTAAGTAAGATATGGCATTTTCTGCGATATTTTTCGAAAATATGTATTACTAGCAGTACCCGCACGGCGTTGCCCGTGGTATCATGAATTTCAACAAAATGTTTTTTAAAGCCCAATGACATAAAATAAATTTTTGAAAACAAAATCAATACAAAAATATATATATATTATTGATTTTGACCGCTTATTTCTCTTCGTGACAATGATATTAACTGAAGATATGTTTTTTTTTTTTAAGCGACAATGAAATTATAAATTAAGAATTCAAAATGAGTAAAAACAATTATAATTCAGTCAGGCTGACGCCTTAAAATGTTTAGATCCTCTTTAAAATAGTCAATTGGTGACATTAGATACTTTGAATTAAAGCCATTCAACGAAATGATTTCAAATTGAAATTACAATATCAAACCAACCGATATTTTCGACAAAAATTTTTTAGGCTTTAAAAGATTGATTCCTATAAACCAGGTAAAATGTTAAAGAATGAAATCTTAAACGATTTCAAATGGAAGAATACGATACGCCTCGAAAGATACATACCAACATAATTACTATAGTATTTAAATATATCCAAAATGAATCAAAGAAGGAAAGAAAAAGAGAGAATAAATCTTCCACTTCAAGTTTAAACTTTGAAGCCAGATTATGTAAATAGCTCCTTGAAATCAATTTGCTAACTAAAGATATAGTCAGAACGTTAATTGCTTGCGAACGAAGGGAATAAATCACGGCTGTTTTTTTTCCTGCCAAATGGCGTAGCCAAGACGAAAAAGTGCGAAAAGGCGTGCTTCTTCGTTTTCGTCATTCGAGAAAAATTCTCTGATCAAATCTAGAAATAAATTAATCTAAAATCGAAGAAATAAAATATTTTAACCGTTCTTGTTTTAAATGA
>BGPR01021151.1:14264-26877 GCA_013235015.1 Araneus ventricosus
CGAAGAAATAAAATATTTTAACCGTTCTTGTTTTAAATGAGAGAAAAATAATTTATTTACCACCCAAAAAATTTTGAAAATGATATCTTTATTAGAACATCGGATGCACGAGTTTTAAAATTTCCGAAAAATTTTATTTTCGAAAAGTGACTATTTTTAAAAAAATTCTCAAAATTCAGTAATTTACGTTAGAAATTCAAAACTAACTTCATTAGGATGGAAATCGCGTGCTCTTTCCGATGGTGCATCTATTTTTGTCGTACAATTATTCGAAACTATTCTACTGAGAAATTAGTGCGAAAAATCAACCAAAACAACACAAAACATTAAATAAAAAATTTTCTAAATCAAAATTTAAAATTTCGTCTTCGAGGTGCATTCAGTCACCATTACGACTACATGTGTGCCAAATTTCATAGCTGTAAGTGCGATAGATTCGTCTGGACATCGCAGACACACACACATACACACACACAAACATTGCCTTTTATAAGTATAGATGTCACAAAAACTATTTTACACATACTTAAAGTTAAAAAAATTATCTTTTATGACACAAGTTTCATTTCCGTTCAATTCGTTGCCCTCATTAAAAATTTTTTTCAAGAATTAAATTGTGTATAAAATTTACTATGTGTAAATTTTTTTTTATTGGTGAACAAGAATACATAAGAAGAGCTGTTGTTATCTTACATTAGAAGAATTCTGGATGAAGACTAATTTTATTATTTTTTTATTCATATTTATTTCAACGCTTTTTCTTAATTAAAAATTTACTACGTAATTAATTGTCCCAAAACATCCGTTACAATCTTCCTTATACTGCAAGATTTATGAACAAAATTTGAAGTACCTATGCAACAGATATTAATAACTAATGGAGAAAATGAGCTATCAGAGGTTTTTTAAAAATCGTCTGGTTCAATTGATATTCTCATTTTAATTATAAAACTTTTCAGAAGATAAAAGAATTTTGGATATTGTAATTTTCTATACAAAAGTAGTTTTTAACATAAAAATATTAGACATGAAAGTGTTTTAATACCGAGCAACGCCGGGCATAATAGCTAGCAAAAAATACAATGAAATAACTAGCCAAAAAATGTTTTTGACCGCGTCAACGCTACAAATACAAGTGGAATGACTAGAAAAGTTGGAAATATTTCGAGCCTGTCAAGCCAGAAAGCAATGCTGTCACGATTTTATTATTTTTTTTAAAATGAAAATTAAGAACAAACGATTGTAATGTTTTTAAATAAAATCAAGAATTTTGGTTTAGTTCTGGGAACCTTTTGATGCAACTGGAGAAAAATTTTACACGTCTGGTTATAAAACTGTATACCAAATTTCATCTATCTAGCTATTCGAATGCATGTGGAAGGACAGACTTTTTTTAGACGGATTTCTTCTAAAATTTGATACAATACAATTTTGGCGAAAAGACCACATAACAAATTTCATCCTTCTAAAACTTGTTGCATTTTTAAGATATAGTGGTAGCAGGTAAACAGGCATAAATCGAAAAATGCTGTTTTCGGAATCCAAGAGTTCTAAAACGTAAAGATTCACTGTCTTGTATGTTTCGTATAGGAAAAGTAAAAAAAATATTGTTCCAAATATAGTTCCATCATAATAAATATCCTATAGAGTTCTTTCACCCAAATAACTTTTAGGCAATTTCTTCCCGGGAATAGAATTTATTTCCGTAATTTAAATCCCATTATTTTATAGTTTTATTATGAAAATCTTTAAATATTAAACTCTTACTAATTCTATTGATATGATTAAAATAATTGTCGAACTCTATTTAAAAGCAAAACGTGTAGTACATCTATTGCTAACAAAAAATGTTTCACCTTAATGAATTTCCTATCCGATTAAAAATAGTCTCCGTTTGAAAATTAAATTCTTCTTCTTTCAATAAGGCTTGATAAATTCATTGGCTTAAAATGTCATAACGGAATTCATTTCAAACCAATTAGGCGAAACTTCGCCTAAAAACAGCAGAACCAATGCATTTCATTAGGAGTAACATTTTGTGAGTGTTGATGAAATTTTTTAAGGCGGTATCAAGTAAATAGATTAGATTTTAAAGAGTCATGAAATGCTCGGATTTTCAATCAAAAATCATAAAATATTTGAAATTTGAAAAAGAATGTTCATATTAAAGATTGATCTGAATCGGTTTGATTGATTTTTCCGAAATTTCACTGAAAAAAAAATGCCTTTTTCCCCATTAACTAGCAAAAATTTATTTAATATACAGTCCCTATTGGGTTGGCCACATTGAGGCGGTTTTTCGCAAACAAATTTAATTTTATCTCAAGAACTTGTACGAATTTCCGAACAAAATTTGATACACATATAGAAAAATGCAAACCGGATCGAATTATCGAAAAATCTCGGTTTCCGTAATGGAAAAATTCAGAGATAGCAATTAACCGAGTAAATTAACTTTGTTAATCAGTTCGTGGATCCGAATAAACCTGACTCCTCGAGAAATTTCCATCGACACCAGTTTTATGAAGATCTGATAACTTCCCGAGTTATAGCGACTGTCCGATCAAAAAAAAATTGCGGACTGTACCTATTCTCACTGCATATCCTCAATTACCCCTCGACAAAGCCTAATCCAAATGGCGTGGTGTGATGGAAATCGGGAAGAGTTATCCGCCATTTCGCTACAACGCACGCCATTTCTGACTAGGTATGGCGATTGTTGCAAAAATAACTGGTTTTCGGTTATTCCGGTTGAACCTGGTGGTTATAACCGTTGGAAATAACCGAATTTCTGTTAAAAAATTTATAGATACAAATTTTTATTTACATTTTTACAGGACTTTTATTTACTTGATGTCGAATCTAAAGTGAACGAAACCATACGCATAACCGCTGAACTGCCTGTGCTATTTTATACATTGTTGGCAATTAACCACATTTAAATAAATTTATTAGAATTTTAGAAATATCAATTTCGAGTTTTTTCTAAAAAAGCCCCACCATACACTGACCTATTTTTTTGAAATTCATCTCTTTTTCCAAAGCTAATTTTGTTTTTTTTTTAACCTGGTTATTGGGCCTTTTTTAAAATATAAATTTTTTCCCGGCCTTACCCGGGAAAAAATCGGTTAATCGACACAAGAAAACAGGTTTCCGGTTATAACCGGTGGGTTTTTTCCCATCCCTATTTCTGACCGGTTTTCTCATTCACACTCGACATGAAATGGTCGTGAATGTCTGGCCAGAGATAAATGATAGAGGGAAATTCATCGGCTTGCGGCAACCCCCTTCAGAGAGAACATTTTTCTTGGTTGAAGATATTTTGCTTAAGTTTTTAATCAATACCGAGCTTCAAGTATTCCAGCCAGTGGTCCGGTTCTATTATAACTAGCGATGGGGAAAACCTACCGGTTTTAACCGAAAACCGGTTTTTTTGTTTTGGTTAACCGGTTTTTGACATAAACTTCCGTCCCTCCATAGTGGTCTAATGGGGTGTCGGGAAAGGAAAAAATTATGACACTTTTTGTGGTAAAGTTAAACGCTCATAGCTCCGCAACCAAATAACATAGAGAGTTGGTTTTAGTTTCATTTAACAGAGAAAGGTGGACATTGAAGATTGCAAAACGAACTTTAGAATTTGGAATTATGGTTTACTCACAGTCGAGTTGCAAAGTTGGTGAAAATCACGTAGAATTTTGATGACGTCACAGCGACCGATGCGCGCGCACGCAGTGACCAACCTAGATTCCCGCGCTTTCTCATACCTAACTGTCAGGCGGCCTCAGTCGCTTGCTGCAGTCAGTTGTGAGCGGTATATTAACTGGATTTTCCAAATTTTGTTGCGAGAAGGCATTTGATTTTCACATCATTTTAAGCTCAATACGGTTCCTACAAACCATCCAAGTACATTAGGCAGTTTATTCATCGATCTTACGTTCACGCGAAATATTACTCCAGAATTGTTGAATTACGTTTGCTATTTCTCGTACTATCGTCCGATTTTACATAAGATTGTTACTAACATAAATTGTATCCAATATTAATAACATGAATAAATATATAACATTGGAAAACAAGAATTTTTTTCAAGAAAAAGAAATCAAACCAAAATCACGAATCAGCCACATAAATTGAGAGTTACAAAGAGCTACTCCAGTCACATAATCTCAGAGCCACAAAGAGTTACTTCAGTCGCATAGAGCTACTTTAGTCACAGTTGAGTAAGGTAAGTAAATTTACGCCCCTCAATCCCAGCGGCCGTTTCGCAGAGACAGCCTCCCGTTGAATTTTTTTCGGTTATTTTTTTGTCCCAGTTGTAACCGGTTATTTTTTTTAAAATTCAATAACCGAGTAAAAAAACCCCGATCGGAAGATAGGCTCGCTTTTATGTTCGATTAGACTAAAATTTACCAAGTTATGGAGCTTTGAATTTCGTCATCTTAGGCCAATCAACGACAACCGCTTCCTCGAGGCGTCTTCTGTTGGTTGGCGGATTACTGAAAGAATCTTTTTGAATAGATAAATATTGGTCAATGGATTGATTTCCTGCAAAAACAATATTAATAAAAAAATTTCTTTACAAGCGACCTTTGTTTCTTATAAAAAACCTCCGAAAACCGATTATTTCAAAAACCGGTTGTGTTGAGCGGTTATAACCGCCGGGTTAAACCGGAAGTGAAGCAAAAAACACGCTGAAAAATTGGGATTTTTTTAAAGAAACCTTTATATCTTCCCGAATATTCGTACCATATTTACGAAAATGCGTATAAATATTGTGCACATCAAACAAAACCGTTGATGAAAGTTTCAACTCATTATTAGCTTTCTGTGAAACAGGATGAGTCGAAATCCCTTTTCGTCTTCAACACTTTCTGGTCGCCCCTAAATGCCTTCGTGACGAGATTTATTTTCACTGTGAAATGTGAGCTCCGGTTACTATATGAGTAGCTCAGAAGCCATTTTCCAAGAAGTCCATTTTTTGATATTTTCTGATTTTGTAAATTTTAATGGAATAAATAATATTCTTTTTAGTTAATAAAGGATTTACCCATTGCTTCATTAAAAGACTTTAAATATTTTTGCCGACCAAATTACTAAACCAAAATTTTTTTAAAATTAATGTATTAAAAAAATATTAACGTTCTCTATTTTTTTTTCTAGACTTAAACGCATTGGCTTCTGAACGACTCATATGCCCCACGATTCTCCGTAAGTGGTTATGAACCATTGTATCCATATTAATTTTTTTAAAAATTAATTTATTATACATAATTTAGTTATAATAAGTTAATTATAATAATAAATTAATTATTATAATTAATTTATAAATTTTTCGCATCTTAAGAATGTTGCTTCAACTTTTGGACAGCAGTGTATCTGTCTCACATTTTGAATTAAGAAATTATGTCAGATTTTTACACTACGCTAGTTTTCAGGATGCTTGAAATAGCAATCACCTCTGCAGTTTAAATCTATCCATATCTTTCTTTACATCAGGAGTCTTTCGTAAAAGAGGATTAAATAAAGTCTAAAAATAATAAATTTTAATCCGTCAGAATGTAGTGATGGGTAAATTTCTTGGGAAAGGAGATTTTGTAAGAGACTTTTATGGAGCTATGGAAAAATATTTTATTACAAAATAATACAAAAAAATTCTGTTGCATTCAAATTTTCGAATGCCATTTATTTTTAAGTTACTAATTTTTTTAAAACAAAATACTATTCATAGAGAAGACAAGAATTCGTAAAGAATTACGAGTGACTTGAGAAGTTTAAAATATTTTTGGAGATTTTTTTTTTAACAAAGCTTTATCTCCTTAAATGGGTAATCCTAATTTTATCAAGAATTTTTTTACGAGTTAAAGCGTTGTTCTTACGTCTTTATGAATTGAATTTTAAACTTTTAGAACGAACGCAGACCCTCGCCCATATCCATTCTTAAATCTTTTAATTACAATGATGTTCTTATTGGTAAATTACATATCGATTTATTTTTACACTTTGAAATTTTTATTATTCAATTTAATATATCCAGTAGATGAATTTTTCTTTGTTTTTTTGTCATTCTTATCCAATTCCCTTTGTTATATTCCACCAGAACAGTTCGAGCAGGACTTTCGATTAATAAGCTAATTATTCTTTTAAAGACATCTTATAGAATTATTCTGCATGATTTCAAATTTCTACTTATAACTAAAGTCGTAAAATATACGATGAATTACTAAACAGCAACGGAATTTCTCTTACGGAGTAAGCCTCCAATGCACCTCCACATTTAATTTAGATTTGTTCTTTTAATTAAACTGTCAGTTTGTTAATTCGAATTTGAGTTATGAACAGTTGGAATTTATCAGGAAAGCGACTTTCGCTGGATGCAGATGTTAAAAACTGTTGGGTTAATTACAAAATTTTTGGGATGTTAAGTTAGTGTGGTGTGAAATTTGGGCAAGTAGGCTTTATAGGAAATATAAAAAGGAAAAAGAAACTAATGTTCCATTAGCGGAAATTAAAAATATGGTTGAATTTTCAGAGTTATTAAGGAGTGGTGATGATGTCGTGTCCATAAAGCCAATCAAATAAAACCATGAATATAAAGAACAGTCTTAGCAATATGTATAATTTCCGCAGGGGAGAAGCAGACACTTTGTCTTGCCCTCAGTATTATTAAGGAGTTTATCATCGAAAAGTTTATATCATTATTTTGGGATGACAAGCTCAAAAATCGTTTTTTGTTTTGCATAACAATAACCGATAAGCTCACACCCTTTTCTATGTCGAAAACACAAAATGTCAAATATCTCCCGATAAAATCACAGCATATTGACCAAAAGTTGTGTCCAGGACAATTTTCCCAAGAGGAATTTATTCATGACATCAAGAAGGGTGATGCGATTCAAAAATTTGACGCTGGTCCAAATTTAAATGCCCAACAACTTCTTTTAAAACTCTTAGACACAAATTCCTTCTGGAGACATTTTTTCCTTTAAAATTACACCTGTCGTTTATATATAAAAGGTGTGTCCAAATTAAAAGGAGACTACAGTTTTATGTAAAGAAATTTTAATAACAATATTCTAACTACAGTTCATATGGAACAGTGCAAATATAAATAATCGCCATTGACATTGATACATTGATCTCTGCGCATAGGAAGGGAGTGGATGGCTTCAGTGTAGAAACTGCTGGGTCAAGTAAACACCCGTTCTCGCCGTCTTCTGATTCTCTGATACTGCTAGGGCACCCACTGTGCACAAACTTTGCCATAACCAAGCCTTTTGTGGATTATGTGATGCACAGTTCCTTTGCTTATCGATAATTCAACAGCAATTTCACGTGTGGTGATCCGACGATTCTACCGTATGAGCTCATCCACAGCCGAAATCGTGGCACTGTTGGTTACAACATGCGCCTGCCCAGGGCGTGGCAACTCCTTGATGTTTACGCGTCCCGCCTCATAACGCTGACACCACCGGAATATGGTGCATCGTGCTAGACACTACTCTCTGTGCACCTCTTTCATCCTGCGATAAATTTTTGAAGCATGCTTCCCTTCTGCGCGAAGAAATTGGATAACTGCTCTTTGTGCTGATCTGGAGGAATCCGTCATGCAACGAATTGCGGGAACAACTCTCCAGAAATGAGATTATTGATGCGAAGCCGTTAACTACGCAGGTGCATCTGGGAATATCACCACTCCATCTATCGGCTGGCTAGCACATTAACTCACTGGGATTTGATACAATGCCGATACAGCTAAGGTCTCCTTTTCATTTGGGCACACCTTTTACGATGAATGATGCCAATATATAGCTCGGTAGTTCGGTGCCCCCGCGGCTGTACACAGAAGAATAATATCCAGAGTACTCTCAGGCGATGAATATATAAAATATGTAAAACGCAAGAAAATACACAAGGTAACAAAATTCCATATAATACTGCGCTAAGAGTTGGAGGGTGGGGTGGGTGGAAGAGTGCAAACAAAAGACGAAGAATGATTATTAATTGAATCGCTTATTTCAGAAACTCCATTACTGACAAAAAAAAATAGAAATTCAGTATATGCTGGTTTTTTATGCACTACGTTTGGTGCAGAGACTCATTGAAACAACGTTTTCAACACCTCAATTTCACGTCCTTGAAATATTCGTTTAGTGCAGGAACCTCACAACAGACATCACTTACGGGATTTTTGCACTAAGAACGTGTATGTCTATCACGAAGGAAAGGCAAACAATTCAGCAGATGAAGTTTGTTCATTCCTGCTTCATTAGATTCAAAACTGCGTCCCTAGCATAACTAAGAATCTTCTACTTTTTAGAGATAGGGCAGAACAAAAACTATACAGTGGTAAGGTTCCTCATAAATCTGTGTGATCGACGAAAGTTTGAGATCATCACTCATTTCTTCTCAGTACGCGGCTACTCATTTCTGCCATAGGACAGAGATTTTGCTTCCATAAAAGGACTTTTGGCAAAAGAGAAGGACAGATCGTATCTACACACCACAGCAATACGCTCAACTCATCTGGTCACTTTTCCATTCATTAAGTGCAAATAGGGGACATTTTGAATATCAAGCAACAGTGGCCTTACTTGTATAAGAAAACAGGAAAACCGAAAACTCTGACAAAACGTTAGGAAGAGGCATTATTCGAACAGAATCCCATTTAAAATATCTAAATATAAACACTTTAAATTCAGGTATGGTTTACCTGGAAAAGTGGAAGCAAAGATTAATTACACCACTACGTCAACATTTCCATAAAGAAAGATCACTAGCCTGCCTGAACTGCCAATTATGAAAACCAATCCTGCTTCGAAAATCCTAATCAACAAGAAAAAGATTGATGAACTGAATATACCTCAGAATATGCTTATTTATACACATGCTGATTTCTCTATGGTAACAATTTCCCTGTTAATATTCACGGCATTGAAGATCTTATTCTAGAAAGTAGTCTTGAATTAAAAAAAATATTGGGCTGCTGTATTTTCTAGTAATTTCTTTTTCTTTTACTTTTTCCTTTTATTTATTGAGGCATTGATAGAAATTGAAAACGTTTTCTAATAATTTAATCTAAATGATTGAGTTCTCTCCAATTCCTGTTATTCTTTTCGAATAATAGATGGCGCCAGATTCTTGGTTCTTTACATTACGAATGAGGATTAATAGTTTTTCTTAGAATTACCCAGGCGGGGAATTTTTTCAGTTTGTGATTAAAGTGGAGACGTATGGATTCTCTCCAAGGCTAGGGTAAGTTTGATTTTTTCCTTCTTTTATTGATATATTTTTATGATGGTATTCCTACCAGATGGCTATTAAATTTTCTTTAGAAAACTTTTTAAAATCAATCTTGCTAGCGATATAATGTTTGTTTGTCCTTTTAAAAAAATCTTTTGTTGGTATTACTTGTCTTGTTCGTCTTTGATTGGGAAATTTCGAGCTACGGGAAGCTTTTTCAGACGAAAGTCAAGCTTCTTACAGAAAAATTTCCCAAGTAATTTGAATCCATATCGTATATAGTCTATAGCCCTTGAAAAGGTGAACTTGAATGGATTCCTTGTTTGTTTAATTATATTCTTTCGGTATGTATTTCTCGGTTTTTTACTTTCTTTGAATAATTTTTGACTTCTTTTGTTTTTTGTATGCAGTGCCATATTGCGCGCTACTTAAACATTGTTCAAATTTTATAGTGTATGTTTAAATTTATTTTTAAATTTGTTTTAATTGCTAACTTTATTTTATTTGATTCTCTTTATACTGATTTCTACACCATGATTTTGAGTTGGCCGACATCTGAAGTTGAAGGAAGAGGAGAATCTGACTATGCAGAATAGTAAACGCATCATATTATGCTTATTTTATTTTCATAACATATCTGCAGTTGACCAAAATAAAGTTAAATGTCATTAAAATGCCAATTATGTTGATTTTTACACCTAACTGAACTCAGTAATATCATATAAATGGTAAAACAGTATTACAAACTTAGTTTATTGTAGAAACACCATAACAGCAGCAGATGGATAATTTTTTTATCCTTTCTCTGAAACTTGATGAATATATTAAATTTCTAATCGATCAGAACCATCTTCTACATTCATGATTTTTTTCGTACAAAAAATATCTGTTTTTAGTAGAGTTTGAAGTTTTTCTTAAATATCTCAAACTTGTAATTATACACTTAAGGGGTTTCTGAAATAAGCGATCCAATGGTTTCTTTCAGACAAAAACAAATTTAATCTGGTTTGATGTTTTACCCTCCCGCGAGAACAGTTCCCATGGGAAAAGAGTCGAGTACCTTTCATTTCAGCCGCAAACCGCAGGCTAGCTGCATCTGGTGGTCATTAAGGAGACATTCGCGAGGGTAATAGCTGCACGCGGAAAGCGACCACAATGCACAGGAATCAATATCTGTCAGAGAGCGCATTTGGTTCGACTTTGAGGAGATTAGCGGTGCTCTTTCGTGTCACACCTGCATAGCTCCGGTGGTGAGGAAACTCAGGAACTATCCCACGGTCGGAATTGACCATTGGGAACACGGAAGTTTAGTCGTTTGTCGCCCTTGAATACGATTGTCCAGTGGAGTAAAAGGAAGGCGGAGCTCCACCCCTTGAGGTAAGGACAAAAGCGAAATTTTGAAGTTGGAACGAGGAGAGTGGTGGAGAACCGATTTAGGAAGTCTCGAATGTGGTTTCAGACTCCGAAGCGCAGAAAGAGCTGTGTGATCAGCTCTTATTTAAAATCCCGAATTAATTCGAACTTGGACAACGATCACTGAGAAATAGGCATTATTCCGAAATCTCGGCTCATGGAATATCGAATTGCGAGCACTCCTTGTAGTCTCATGCTTGGGCTATCACGCTGATAGGTGGAAGTTATCCATCCTGTATTGATTTACATCTCTTTCTGAACTACGACTCCATTGAACTTTAACGTCCTAGAACTGTGAACTCAATGATCGAACTTTGCATATAAATATTTAATCAAGATTTCTATGCAAGAATTGTTCTTTAAATTATAGCTGTGTAAAATAAAAGTACTTAGGCCAACCTAAGCATTGCATTTATTTGGTCGCACATAGGCCAAGACACCACACTGGATGGACCAGATGGATTTTAGTATAACTGACATGATTTGCGGAGAAAACCAAAGTACTTTTCTAAGCTTCCTTGCAGTTCCTTCCAGTTATGGTTTAAAGAGAATCAGCTCGCTTGGATCTAAGCTTAGGATTTATTTCAATTGCGATGGACTCAGAAATGAATCAAAAGATGCTAGAAATTCATTAGAAACCTCATTTGGAACTATTTACTGAGATAGATGCGAATTTTCAGCAGGACTACATTTTGCGATAATGTATCCACATTATCCAAATCTTCGTTCCGATAAGAAATTATCAATATTTTGGACTGATCTGCAAAGAGTGGATTTAAAACCGATTGAGAATATCTGGGGTTTCGGTGGTGCTCACTGGTTACTCCAGCAGCAATGAATATGATACATATGATTAGCTGACAAGTTTCATCTCTTGTCCTAGGTTTAATTTGGATATAAGCTACATAAACGCATCTACTTCATCGATGAAAGATCCAGTATTCAAATTGATTCGAATTATGAATTCACATATATAATATTAAATAATGCTTTGACTAAAATCTAACACCGTGATATTTTTTTTATCACATTGTAATTTGACATAAGATATTATTCTATGTTCTTAATGCTTTAACATTTTTTTAATCATTATTCGTTAATTATTTCTCATTAAGACCAAACTTTATGACTTTTGTCAGTCTGCTGACTTTAGTTCTCATGTTATTTAAGTAAAAAATGACCTTGGTAATTTTTTGCTCTTTCCTGTAAAGGTAGCGGTGGCCTAGTGGTAGGGTCTCGACTTGGGGCCCGAAGGCTCCAGGTTCGAAACTCGATTCCTGTTGCTCCTTGAATCATACGTAGTGGCCAAACGTCCTCCTGCTGGTGTCGTGTACAACACCACTCGGCTCGGACCCACTCAGTCGAGTGCAAAGCTTGGTAACAGGATGGAGGGGAAGAGAATCACCCCAGCACAACGAGGTGAAAGCCAACTCTCTAGCAGCAATCGCATCGCTGGTGTGATGCGGAAGTTTGGAAAGAGGGTGTCAGATCAGGTCTCGTCGTCTGACAGAGGTTCAAAACTACTAGGTCCGTCCCAAAATAGACCTAACTTAACTTAACTTAATAACTAACTAAAAGACCTTTTCGGGAACAGTACAGAATCATTAGATGCCCAAATGATAAAAAGAGAAATAGTCTGCTATTATTTAATTAAAACAAATAAGCAATTGGTTGTAGTGAAAACTCTAAAGCCTCGATGCGAACTTAAACAACATTTACAAGAACTGCTTTTTTAAAAAATGGCAAAATCTTTGGGATAATGGAAACACTGGACGTTCTGTTCATAAAGTGCTCAAAACAGGACAAAACGCCAAAACCAGTCTTCTGGACACGTGAGGAAATTCTGTTTGCCACCGGACACGGTCCATTCCTTTTATTTCTTAACCGCGTCCATTTATCCGATAGTGACTCTTGTGCCTGCGGAGAAGTCGGCGATCTCACCCACTGTGCGACATCTTGC
>BGPR01021152.1:4753-26877 GCA_013235015.1 Araneus ventricosus
ATAAGTAATGGTTATAGATAAGTGATTAATACAATAAGTAATTAATGTAATAAGTAATGGTTATAGATAAGTGATTAATACAATAAGTAATTAATGAAATAAGTAATGATTATAAATAAGTGATTAATACTATAAGCAATTAGTGAAATAAGTAATGATTATAGATAAGTGATTAATACAATAAGTAATGATTATAGATAAGTGATTAATACAATATCTAATAATAATAAACGAGTAATTCTTACAATAAATATTATAGACAAAATTTTTTATTAACATTGTTTTCACAAGAAATTAATTCAATGGCCAATATTTTTCATCTAATCTGCTCATAAAGACCCTTTCAGCAATGTGTTGATCCGTGAGTTGACACCTCTCATCGGAAACAACATCATTCAACGCAGATACTAATCTTTCGGAAGCCACAGAACTTCCGACTAAAGATAAATATTTTTTGACTAAAAAATATAGACGCCGTTTGCAGACAAAATTTTTTATTAGTACTGTTTTTTCAGGAAATCAATTTATTGGCCAATATTTATCTGTTCATAAAGACTCTTTCAGTGATCCGCAAACCAACAGAAGCCTCGAGGAAGTGCTTGTCGGTGATTGGTTTAAGATGGTGAGATTCAAAGCTTTATAACTTGGTAAATTTTAGTCCAGTCGAACCTAACATCGAGCCTATCTTCCGACCCGGTTTTGTTACCCGGTTATTGGATTTAAAAAAATAACCGGTTAAAATCGGGACAAAAATAACCGAAAAAAAAACGGTTAACCGAAACAAAAAAAACGGTTTTCGTTTAAACTGATAGGTTTTTCCATCTCTACTTTGAAGATTTTTGCAATGAAACTCCTACTTTTGAATCGTAATCTGAAGAGGAGGACGACATATGAGCCGGCACCCCTCTCTCCAAACTTCCACTTAAGTACGAGTGGGTGTGACTGACGACAGATATAATGTGCCCAGTGATGTAAAATACCCAGGTATTTATTTTTAAGGGTAAATACCCTGGGTATATATTTTTGAATTACCCCTATTCATGTAAAACACATGTACTTCTATGAAATATGATGTCTCTATATATTATAAATATATATAGAATATATATTGAGCATAAGATAAGATAAAAAAAAAGAAAATTCGTAATATATGAACCTTTTAAATTCTATAAAAACAAAAAAAATGAATAAAAAAAACAAAAACGCAATACTATATCATGGATCTTACATAAAATACGTGGCTTAAATATCAATCCTTTTTAAAACTCAATTAAATTTAACCCTCTGAGTGGTTCGGTCTTCTTTGTAAAGCGATTCCAAAAGCGAGCGATTGAAGAACCTTTATCTGTTTTAAAAGTGTGCCTTCCTCCCAACAGAAAATGTTCCGAAAGCGCTGCAGATCGAGTCTCTTCCCCCCCTCTGAACGAGGAACGATTAGCACCCCCCATGGAGAGGATAACCGCAAGAATCTGTTCTATTCAGCTTGGAACCTATTCAAACTACAGTGCCAGGGGAATTCTGGGATATTTATCTGGGCCTGGGATAATTGCTTTCGGAAGATCCCATCTGTGGCGTGACTGAATATCTTCAAGATGCCCTCATTCTGCATATTGCCCGTGTCCATAACACCAGATGACAAAAATAAACGCCGTTACACCAGACAAATGCCAGACCGTTGGGCCAAAAAAATGAACGCTATATTACTTATTTTTTTATGTTGTGAGTTTGTAAAAATATGAACATCATTGAAGTTGCATGAAAGCTGATATTCTTTAGATGTCTGTGACTTCAATTTATTTGTTGTTTATTAATAGTTGTATTTTAGATATTGGTTGTACTTCATATTATTAGTTGTCTTTTTTATATTCTTGACTTCAATTTATTTTCAGTCTACACGTCAGTATATTAGTCTACGAATGTAAAAATAATTTCCCAAATTTTAAAGATCAACAACAATGCCATTTATATATATATATTTTACTAATCTCTATTGGCACTATAAAACTTTTCATATTGTTTCTTGATTTAGTATTCGGTAAAAGGTAGAAAATTTAGAGCCGATCACAAATATAAACAGCGCTTAACTGGATTAATCCGTTTTGTATGCACATAAACACTTATTATATAGATAGTCACATAATAATCTATATTCCAAAATAGCCAACGATAATCAATATATATGAAGGATTATAAATAACCTTCTTAACCCTGAATAATGTTTTAAATAAAATAATATGCTACAAGCCTTTTGTAATGAAACTCGTTACATATGCGTTTTAAGAGAACGAGTTAATAATTCTCAAACTAAAGGTTACATTTTGAAAACTAATGCGCTAAATATTGGAAGAAATAGCTTATTCATATACCTTTTTATTTAGTACGCAAGAGAAACTTTATTTCCGAAAATCTCTTGTAACTTGCACAAATAATTTAATTTAAAAAAATTAAATTTGAAAAAAAAAAAGATAAATTTGGCAAAAGAAAATTGATTTTTGTAAGCTTAAACTTGAAATTGTAAGGAAATTAAACTTACATTTTTTTTTTTTTTCATTTTAAGCCGAGTTAGAGTTTTTACTTTCTCGTACACGAAGTATACAAAGAGAAAATTGTAATCGTCAAAAAATCCGAACTCGAGATTTTGACGAATCTCCATGTTTTAGACCTCCCTGAGTCCGAAAAACACAATTTTGGAATTATGTCTGTCTGTGTGTCTGTGAACACGGTAACTCGAAAACTATTAGAGCTACAGGGATGAAATTTAGTATGTGGTCTTTAAACATAAGTTTTAGGTTTCTGTCAAATTTTGGACAAAATCCGTCCACGGGAAGTCTGTCTGTCCGCGGTCATGTGAACACTATAACTGAAAAACTTGAATAGCTAGATGAATAAAATTTGGTACACAGTTTTATCATCATGAATGTAGGTCCGTATAAAATTTTGGGCCAAATCCGTCAAAGGGTTGACTGTCTGTCGGTCTGTATAATCGCGTACTTGTAAAAATTACATCTCCTAAACCCTTTGTCTTAGATAAATAAAAATTGGTATGACGTTTGCTAATATTAATTATAGGTCTGTGCCCAAATTTCGTTTGAATCGGTAACGAAAAAGGCGTTCAAATTGCATAATTAATTTTTCTAATCCGATTCTCCATACGCATGCGTACTGGTAGCAATCTCTGTGCACGCGGAAGGATTACATCACTTTTCCCCTGTTTTACTTGCGTACTGGAAGCAATCTCTGCGCATGCGCAAGCTAACGAACGAGGTCTTCTCCTGTTTTCTCCTCTGCACACGGAGCTTGTGCATTGGCTACAGTTTGATAGAAAATAAATATTGCTAACTTTTAATACATACGCATCTCTTTCAATATGATTTTTCACCTAAATATTTTACTATCACTATAATCTACAATGAAAAACCTTCTGATAGTCATTGAATTCTGGGTTACAGTAGGTTCGATTTTTTTATCCACGCAGGGGGAAGGGAAATGACAAATGTTTGAGAAGTATACGAGAAAGTTTAGGGGAGGTCACTCCCGCTGGTTTTATTTGAATTAAATCCTAAAATTTTTAAAATTAGATTATTATTGTTATACATTTTGTAAAAAAAAAATAACGGGGAGGTGTAGTTTGCTTACGTAATTATAAGAGGGGGGTTTGCGATTTGCTTATTTTTGCTGACAAGGGGGGGAGGGGGTCAAAAAATACCAAAAAATGCTTACGTAATATTTGAACGGCCCCTTTAATTCTTTATTTACAGTTTTTTTTTATCGAAATGTAATGGCATATTGAGTTTCAGGGGCATTAAAGTTTTTTTTTACCCGATTGAAACGAAAATTGGACAATTAGGGTTAAAAGACCACATACCAAATTTCATTTATCTAAGTCGTTGCGTTTAGGAATTATCGTGTTCACAAGCATGCGATTACAGAAACCAACAGACAGTTAACGCGTCGAGGGATTTCGTCCAAAATTTAATACCGACCTACATTCCTAATTTTTAAAACTGTGTACCAAATTTTATCTATCTAGCTGTTTAAGTTCTGAAATTATCGTGTTGATATGAACCCTAATCTACAAATTCTCCTTGGACGGACTTTATCCAAAAATCGATTGAAATATACTAATTTTGTATTAAGTCCATATAAAAGATTCCTTCTTTCTAACTCTAACCGTTGTTGAGTTATTGTGTTCACAAACATAATTCCAAAATTGTGTTTTTCGGACTCGGGGAGGTCTAAAAACTGGAGATTCGTCAAAATCTCGTGTTGAAAAATTTACGATCAACGATTATAATTCTTTCTCTTTGTATACTTAGTTTACTAGAATGTAAAAAAGATCAAACTTTTTTTTCCTATCAATTTTACGAAAATGCGCTAGCTACGAAGTAAAATATTATTGAATTTTTTTTTCTACAGACAATTTTTTGCAAACTTCGCAAAATCAAAGAATAAGGAGAAAAATTTAACACCTATTCGAAATTAATCAGGTGCCTTTTCACAATTTATAAATGTCTTGGACGTTATCGGTGTGATATTCAAAAACATTTTTGGGCCTTTTCATACCAAATATAAAGGAAATTTAACTAACATAAAACTGACACTTTACTGTTTTTCTTAAAAAATAAAATTATAGATCTAATTCAAATATATCATACAGCTTGGAAAATAAATAAGAGTCTCATTATTATCCATTAAAGTTCAGAATGAAAATAAAAACCTGTATATAAATCAGAATTTTATTTAAAAAAATTATACTTTACAAATCACAGCACACACACAAGATATTGTGATAAAACACACTGTCTAGCATGTGACGGTGGAGTTTGGAAATAATTCAATGCCTGAGACTACTATTATTATTAGAAGTACTGTCTTCAAACTCGTTAATAACGTGTCGGGATGCATTATAGGTTTGTAACACATATTAGTGGATTCTTGTCTCATAGCATCTATTAAAATTCAGCTCGCAATTGGCATAAGAGCTACCAAAAGCAATGTAATTCAGGCATTTAGATTTGATCACTTAATGAAGAATGCATATTAGCAAAACTATAACGCTCAAGGAACTAGTGCATAAATACAGTATCATTGAAGTAAGCATTGATATTTTCTTAGAAATGGTTTTGTGTTCTTACATTTTAAAAAAGAAATAAACATTTTCACTGACTATTGAAATAAACTTAAACTGCAGATGTTATCAGACTCTTAATAAGATAACTAAAAGTCTGTTAAGATCATTAGTTGATATTATTCTTTACGTTTCCATGTAAACCAAAATTTTCTCTAACAAAAATACAATATTTTAAAACATAAAAAATAAAATTTTCATCCCTTTTCCTTAACATTTGTTTCAATGTTTGTTCAGAGTGAGCAAAAAATAAATTGAATAATAATTATTTGAAAAAATAATTGTTTTTTTTCGGAATTTATTTCATTTTGATGAATTTAAAAGAAATTCTAAGTAGTGTAATATAGAAAACTCATCTAGAAAAAAAACTGCTATAGTTTTAAAAAATCACACCTAAACCTTAGTTATTTTTTTTTTCAATTCAATGTTATATAACGAAATAAACAACCCCCCTCTTTTCTTATCACCCCAGGCTTCTCAAATTTTTCTATGCTTGAATGGGGTATTGAAAGAGATTGGGCAACAAAATCTATTTTACTTAACAATTCGATTAAAACATTGATGCATTGAAATAAAATCTTATATAACATAAGTGTATTACGAGAAAACACTTGAAACATAATACAATTTCAATCCAGGCTGACAAACATTAAACCGGACTTATACAGAATCCAAATTCGGACACACACAACTAGAAAAAAAAATCCAAAACTGACCTTCTTTCTGAAAGAAGACCTCAATGCAGATAGCGTTAAAATGCCCCAAGCTATAGGGGTGTGGGGTCTTGGATCCTTTGGTATCTCTAATTTGCAGTAAGTACATTCTTATCAGCACTCATTGTGTCGACCGCTACCCTACCCAGCTAATCAATCAAAATGTCAAACCACGGAAGGGGGAAGAAATTCGGAAAATTACGTTCATCTCGCTTTAGAGACAGTTCACAATAGACGTATATTTCAGTGCTGACCGCTTTCGGCGTATCTCTGACCACACGTTGAAATGCGTGTTATCCGCTTATGGGATATTCCAAGGTCGACGTAGAAATACGTGTGAAACGCTCAGAGGGTTAATCCCAAAAAATTTGTACAATCCGAACTTATAATATTGATTTCGCTAGCTGAATCTAGAATTGCTCTCACTGGTATAAATTTGTTTTCTTTATTGCGAATGAAGACTCGAGCAGTGCACAAAAGAATCGACTTACGGTTTAAAAAAGTCGAGCAACAAAAACTTGTAGCCGTCTGTTCTACTTGCGTAGTTGAAGAGTGGTGAGAAGCACAGAGGGGAGTATCTTCCTCCTCGCGGCAGGAGTTGTTTTTGTTGTTTATTTTTGAGTCGTCATGCAGTAAAGAATTGTGACTATCACCACACATGAAGCAGTTATATTTCGATTTACAGTTTGTATTCGGATGAAAAGATAAACATTTTTTGCACAGTTTATTTCTTTGAACACAATCTATACGATCAGAAAGTTTGAAGGATTTATATTTAGAACATCGATATAGAGGATGGGATTCATCGCAATTTTGAAGAACGCATCTTTTACTTTTGTTATGAGAATTCACAATCAGTGATTTTGGACAGGAAAAATTTTGTTTTGGCTTCACAAACTGCTTATTTGAGTTAGAGTTAACCGTAGTAGAACAATTTTTGCTTATACCCTCTAGAATGCGGGCACGATCTTCTATGAAATTTAAGAAACAATCAAGCGATAAAATTTCACTGGATTTATTTTCCATTTGGAATAACTTCTGTGATTCGGAATCAATTTTCCTTCCAAAATATGTAGTAATAATGCGTCAGGTAAATTGTTTCTCGATAACTTCAAGTTTTCTAACGCTCTTAGATTTCTTTTTATAATGTCTACAAGATTTCTTAGTTGCCTTGGAGAGTCATTTGCTTTTCCGACTGATAATACATTTTTAATAAGTGTGTCTATAACAGCACGCTTGTTTTGGTAGCGCGCATCTAATGCTGAAAGTAAGGATTGAAAAGTATCTTGATTACTTTCAATGTGCTTTGCATCACCTTTTAAGGACGCTTTCAAGTAACAACATTTTTGATTGTCATTTAAACTTTCATTATTGCCTATGATAGACATAAATTGACTTTTAAATGATTCGTATTCCTCATATTTACCCGTAAATTCAGGCAAGGGTAAATCTGGAATTTTTAGTTTTGGTTTGTGAACAGTCATCGGCACATTGTCAGCATTAGGTGCTTTGCAATACTTAGTAAAATTTTAAATTTTACCTGCAGATCTTCGATTTCTTCTTCCATGTTGTAGATAACCTCCAGTGGTTCTTCCAAGTTAGTACTTTCTGGTAAATCCAAATAGTCTGCTAGAAGCTTCTTCATTTGTGCTTTCAGTTCTAACACATTTTGCAATTTTTGATTCAGAATAATTTCTGACTCTTCTTGCGTGGCTGGCGGTTCATAGGACTCCGCAGCTTTATTTAGCCTTGTTACTCTATCCCTGATCGTTCCGCGAAGGCGGTTTAGTTTTTGCAGCATATTTTTACCCATAACTCCGGGTCGCTCGGACCAAAAAATGGAGGATAGATCAGAGGGTAAATAAGAGCAGTGGACTTTGGTTAAATAAATTTATTGTACACAAGAAACATGAACGATCAAGGCACAATTTGAATAAATTCTTAAGTACTAACATTCAAGGAGAGACGATTCTCATTCCCGAAGGGGAATATGGCACAGGGGTCCGTTCGCTTAGGCGATCCGAACGAGAATGAACTCCAGTCAACTTCGCACCCCCAAGGACCCGAAAGGGGACAGCTAAAGTTCATTCAACTCTGCACCCTCAATGGCGCGAAACTCCGCGGCGAATGGAAGGACGCGTAGGCGTCAACACTAACTATATATACTCTATCGATTTATAAAGATTTAACACAATATTTCCTCGGATCTTTTTAGTTTTTTATAACATCTGTATTCAGGGTAAAACGAGCTGCTCGAAGTGGCGTAAGACTGAGACAGTCAATAATGATGATTCCACCGATTAAAACTATAAAAACACATCAGCCGTTGATTATTTATAATTTAATGATGTATATTAATGATTTTTTATAAAAATATCTTTAGTAAAAAAAGTAGTAAAATTATGATTTTCTTGAAAGATATACTGTACTCTAATAAAAAAATTAATATTTTAATAAAATTTCACAAACTCTATATCAAATAGTTTAGATCCAACGAGCCTTCGAGTCCTAGGTACCCGGTTTCACCCCATTTTCCCCACATAAATTACCACAAAATAACACATGTAACTGCAAAAACTCCCAGTATGGAACTATCTGCTTTTTGCAGTAAATTCTTCAATTTCAGTTTTGACAGTTATGTTCCAGTAGTTACATTTAAAAAAATATTTTAATTTATAAACAAGTATCCACAATTGTTGTCCAGCTTCTTCGGTTACAGAATTTTGGAACCACAATTTATTATACTAATAATTAGGGAAGCATATTTATTTAAAATTTCCCTTCTATAATTTGAAAGCAATCTTATCTAATAAATATCAATTTGATGAAAATTGGAATTTAGGCGTAAATGAATTAACTTTTCTAAGTATGCTTTCAAAATAAAACCATTTTAAAATGATCTGGTTAAACTCAAACTTCCATTATAAAATCAGACAAAAAGAATAGCTGTTGTAATTTCAAAAATAATTTATTCTGTTGTTTACAAAAAAGAAGTCGCTTAGTCGTACATGAAAATTTGAAGAACTGCTTTTTCATGCTTGAAATATTGTATCAATTACAATCATTCACATGAAGTGTGCATTCTGCGTCTAGAGAAACGAAATAAATAAAAAAAATGATAAATCCGTAATCAGCTCAGTATTTAAAATATAAGATTGAAAATGATTTCGCTACAGTCTTAATACCTACCTGCTTTGAAAACCTTTCGGAGGTTCTAACGCAGAAACGTCCTTAGAGTCCTTTGAATAAGCATGACGGAATCTTATCATCATGGGTCAATGCACTCCCCAAAAGTATGTTTAATATGTATTTAACTCATTAATACCGAGGCAACTTTTTTACTATCTCCTTTAAAACCGAGACTTTTGGGGATGAAACGACATAAATTGGGCTCTCCCAATCTGGGTGGTCATTTACCCCATCACCCCATGCTCTGCTATACACTTCCCTTAAGGCGCACGGAAATGGGTTGCGGTTTTTGGGCCCCCTACCCCGGTTATGTCCTAAGCGATCTCAAAACCTCACCTCCCTCAAAACAAGCCAACCGCCTCAGACAGGCCTTCGTCGCTGTTAAGGAGGAATTGTTAGACCGCCCGGGACGGCCTCGCCCGGTGCGAGAGGGTTAAACAATATTTAACATTACAATTTCAAAAGAAAGTCCTAAAATTTAACTTATAAAGCATATTATAAAACATAGAGCATAATAATATTTTTTAAAAATTTAAAATCAATAGGGGAAACAAGGGAGATTTCACCCTACTTATACTTTTTCCTATATGTCTCGAATATTTGAATTTTTATCATCACAAAAAAGACTTGTTTTTAAGAAGAGTAAATGTACTTACTCTAAACTGATATCTCGTTTAATCATAAAAAAAAATATATTTTATAAAATCGACTAGGGTCAAGTCTCCCTAACCTTAGGGATAATACACCTTAAGATAGAGACACTTGACCCTATTGCTAGGAACACTTGACCCTACAGTTGGAATGCCTTAACTAATGGTCCTTAAATAAAACCAGACGATAACAAATATTTCGAGCGAAAGATTTTTATTGCAATAATAAATGAATAAAAATCGTTTTTCGTAACAGAGGGATAAAAATGGAATACATATATTTCAATTCTTGTGAAAATTCTTACTAAAATAATTATTTGCATTATTTGAAACTATCACATTTAAAAGAAATCTTCTTCATTAAATAATTACTAACAAACAATTTTTAAATAAGTATTCTCTATATTTGAATTGTCATACTGCCGACAAACTCTACGCAGCAGAAAACTTATACTAACTACAAAATGCGTTTCGGTTGGCTACAAAATCAAAACTGCATTAGCTTTCGATAGGGTCAAGTCTCCCGAACTTGACTTTTTCTAAATAATCTAAAAATTAAACCACTTAGAATTAAAATACCGCATAATGCCATATATCAAATTAAAGCTAGGATTATGCTTAAAACTCAGAAATATTTTAATTTATGACATCTTCAATAGTAGACTTCCAATCCACTGAGGAATGAAAAAGTGAAAATTTTTCTTTTGGGTTCCCAAAACGTATTTACCTATATATCATTACGATGGCTTTTAAGTTTGGAATTAAAATCCCCGTAAAATGACCATGAGAACAAAAGTCAAATAAAAATGACATTCAAAAATTAAAAATAATCTCACAAGCTGAGAAAATCATGTAGAATCAAATCTCCCCTGCTCCCCCTAATTAGAAATTTGGGAAAACAGTTTAGAATTATGTTACTTCAAATAAATTTTGAATTAAACAGAAAATTATAAAAGAAATTCTTAATTACTTTATTCGGCCATTTTTAGAAAAGGCATAAAAATTTAATTTGTTTCTTTATTTCTATATTTCCATACCATTAGAAACCAAGAATTTTTGCCCAATTAAGTGATATTTGAGCTATTGACATTTTTAAAATTTCAAGCAGAATAATCTTATTTCTCAAGAGATGTATAGCATTGTTTGTTTCGTAGCAATGTATTTTAACGTACAATGAAAGACGGAATAATAATATTAGGTGGCTCATTCTTCTTCCGTACCTGTACTTTATACATGTACAGGGAGATCGCGTATTTAAATATAAGGTAGGAAAATATAGGTGAATTTTAAAGTTGCTACCAGTTTTAATGTTCTAAAATATGGTTTATAATATTACATTGCAAACTTTTGTATGGTTTATTTCGACAACTTTATGTCTTTTCCAAAGCCCAGATATCCAAAAAGAAAAAGTCTCTCCAAAGCCAAATTGTGTTCCATAACCCCCTCATAATAAGTAGTAAAAAGTCACGCCACGTCCGGGAGAGGGGAGTGGAAAGAGGGTAAAATGGTAATTTTTCACAGTTTTTCCTAAATATCTCGAAAACTATTCAGTTTACAGATTACAAATGAATTAACAAATTTAAAAGCGTAAAATTCCCTACAAATACATACTTTTATTTTACTTTCAGCATTAAAAGTCTTGTAGATAATGGGTCTCAAAGGTAGCCGCCATTTTGGATTTCCTCCCTCCTTTTCAGATTTTCTTGAATATCTCGAAAAATATTCAATATTGAAATAAAAATCTTAAATGATAGTACAATAAACGAAGGGTTTGACGAAAAACAAAAAATCATATAGTTTTTAAAATTGGTACAAATGTTCTCAGGGGAATCTTTTTGAATATAGTAAAAGTCCCAGATCGTGGAGGGGGGGGGTGAAGCTCAACGTCTCCATCTTGGATTTCATCTCCCATTTTTGGTTTTTTCTCAATATCTCGAAACGTATTCAATTTTCAGATTATAATTGATTTAACAAATTAAAGAGGGTACAATTCTCTACAAGTACATATTTTTATTTTTCTTCTAGCTTTAATAGTTTCCGAGATAATAGGTATCAAAAATGATCGCCATCTTGGATTTCATCACCCTTTTTTTGTTTATCTTGAATACCTCAAAATCTATTCCATTTTCAAATTACATGTAATTAGAAAATTAAAGAGTGTAAAATTCTCTACAGATGCATGCTTTTATTTTTTTTTAGCTTCAATAGTTTCGGAGATAATGAGTCTCAACATCTGCTGCGATCTTGGATTTATCCCCCTGTCTTAGTTTTTCTTACATATCTCAGAAATTATTAAAGATATAAAAAAAATAAAAGCATGCATTTGTTAGGAATTTTACGATCATCAATTTGCTTTATTATATGTAATTTGAAAATCGGATAGTTTTCGATGTATTCAAGAAAAACTAAGGAAAGGGGGATATCTCCAAGAAGGAGGCAAATTTTGAGACCCGTTATCTCAGAAACAATTAAAGCTAAAACAAAAATAAAAGCAAAAGAATTTTCCGCTCTTTAATTTTCCGATTACCTGTAATTTAAAAATTGAATAGATTTTTAGATATTCAAGAGAAACTAAAAAAGGGGGATGAAATCCAAGATGGCGATAAAATTTGAGACCCATTATCTCGAAAACTATTAACCCACTCAGCGCCAAACCCGAAATATCTTGCGAACTTTTTTTCATCTCAAGCGGCAGTCTACGAGATAACTCGCAAACTTTTCTGCGTCTCTAGCGGCAAGCCCGGGTATTCTCGGGCTATTGGAATTTCCTTTCCCCAGGACCACATACATACTAGTAATTGGAGGGTTGGCCTGTTCATTGTAAACCATCCATTGTGTTTGTCACCCCGCAGTTGAAAGAAGAGGGATTTTGAGTCTGTGTGGGGGCTTTTTGACTTCTGTGCAAGAAGGAACGTTTTTCTTATAGCTTATCGGAATTATCTGCTAATTCTTTGAAATAGTAATATGGCAGGAGATAACGTGAGGATGGATACTATATTTTTTCAACAGCTATGTTACTGTTTTATGAAGCATAAAATGGCGAAGGACAGACTAGTCAGGGGCGGCGCTAGCGGGTCGACAAGGGGGCAATTGCCCCCCTGTCGGTGACCGCTTGTCCCCCCATCGCCGAGAAATGAAGACTTTCGTCGGTAAAAATATTTTCTGTTTCGGGAGCAATGGGTATCAAGGAATCTAATATTTTAAATCTCATCCTAAAGTTATTGTATAGTAAACGGTCGAGATAAGCTATTTGTGTCCAAATTTGACGTCTGATTAACGTTTAAATCAACAGAATGACCGGCATCTGTTTCACTTGTCGTCCATTTGGCCTGTAGCGCGCACCGCATTGATAGAATAACCGACAAGGTGACAAGTGAATCAGATGTCGCGTTTTGTCCACTGTTTTCGGTGTGTGGGCTAAGAGATCAACAAGACGGGTGAAAATTTGCATTTTTTGTTATTTCCATTGACTACTTTGATCACTTGTCGGTAAATTTATTTGAGAAAATTAAAGTATCTATATTAAACAAGAGCTATAACTTTCTAATTTAAAATTTTCCTCTCAGAACAATAGCCTTTTATTTAATTGCAAAAACCCGATCGTTCGAATTTCCCTGCCCGCCCCCCTCCTTATTCGATTCGATCTCGGGGTACAAAATACAGTGCCATGTTTTGTGTGGTCGACCAACAACTTACAGCAATAAAATTGCTGTTATGCATTTTTTTCCATATTTTTATACTTTTCATGACAATTCCACCGGACTATAAGTGGAGCTATCTGGGATTCATGTTTTGTTTTAGCCTATGCTAACAATTAATTTGCTAGCCAATGAAAAACATAATCCTGCGTAACCCTCATTATACAAACGTCTCGTTAGCCCATATAACTTCCTCTGTCCTTTCGTGGTTTTATTATTATTGACACTTGATGTCCGATTTGATGTTTATATATATATTTTTAAACAAATATATATGTTAATGCTAAGTAAACGAATGTATATAAAAGGCAATGTTTGTGTGTGTGCTTGTGTGAGTGCGTGCGATGTCCAGACGAATCTATCGCACTTACAACCTTGAAATTTCGCACACAGGTAGTCTTAATGGTGACTCAATGCACCTCGAAGCCGCAATTTTAAAATTTAATCTAGAAAATTTTTTATTTAATGTTTTGTGTTGTTTTGGTTGATTTTTCGAAATAATTTCTCAACCGAATGATTTTGAATAATTCTACGAAAACAATAGACGCACCATCAAAAAGAGAACACGATTTTCATTCTAATGAAGTTGGTTTTGAATTTCTAACGTAATTTACTGAATTTTGAGAATTTTTTAAAAAATAGTCAGTTTTGCCATCGAAATTATATTTTTGTTTTTGAATTTGCTGCGTCCGACGTTCTAATAACACTATTATTTTTTTCAGCTTTTAACTGCAACGGTTCTGTCGGATTTAAAACAAGAACGGTTAAACAATCTTTTCCCGTTTTATTTATTACTAATTTTTTCCTGGTCAGTTGAAAGAAATTTTTATCTACCGAACTTTCTTCCGTGACACTTTTCCGGAGCGTTGTAGGCAATTTCATTGGTTGACGGTGCAGAGCGTAGGTCACGTCATAACCTTCAACTGAATGACTTTGATTATTATTTTCTTTGATTATTTATTATTGTGTGTGTTTATGTCTCGCATATTTTATTTCCTTTATAATAATCATTTTCAAGTTGCAATTTTTTAATATTGTTTCGGATTAACGTACTCTGTATTTTCTACAGTTGAAATGTCATTATCGCGAAGAAAAATAAACGGGAAAATCAATAATGTGTATCTTTTGTTTTGTTTTCAGAACTTTTTCATGCCATTGTGGATTTTTTTTGCTTTCATTTTGTTGAAGTCCTGATTCCACGGGCGCGTACTGCTAGTATATACATAAAGAGGGAGAGAAACTCGCTGTGCTCAGCGCTTCATGGCTCGCAACCAGTACCTTTTTTCAGTTTTAAATACTGCATATAGATTAGTGGAACAGGATATGGGACAACGAAAAATACACATTTGAGTTTTAATATTTTGCACAAATTTGACTAAAAGTTTTCAGAACCATAAATGCAATATGATATCGCTCTGAATAATGTTTCCATTCCCTAGAGTAGATATTTTGTTCTTTTTTGAAGAACCGTTTTCATTAAAGCTGTTCAAAAATACTGTTTTAAACTTGCACAATAAAGATGAGGCATTCTGAGTGGTTATCTATACTTGCAAAGTGATCAGATGAATTGGCGAAATCGGTCCAGTTATTGAGGCTGGGGACTCAGTCAAGGTTTTTCCCCATACAGAATGTACCGTGAAGTAGTGTTTTTCTGATTTCTCTGAAAAATGAGGGTCGGTGGGGGATAGGGGATCTTTGATAACTGACCTAGGAGTCATAAGCTTTCATATGAAAAAAAATGTCAAAATAGGTCCAGTGGTTGGATTGGTCCTTTGGTATAGAAAATTATTTTAAATATATAGACTACCCGCCTTTGGAGACCAACTGTTCGCCTCTAATTTTAATATCCTGTACCTATGCTGGAAACTTGGAGAAATAAGTTGGCGGTCGTAGAGGCTGAGGTACACTAGGAAAGCTTTAGTTTGCGATGCATTTAGAATATGGAGATCGGTGGGCGATAGGGGACCAGTGATGATATATCTAAACGTCAAAAACTTTCATATGAAGTAAAAGTTGTCGAAATCGGTCCAGTGGTTCAGGCTGGGGAACTATCTCATGGTTTCTCCCAAAAGAGAATGTACAGTAGAGAAGTATTTTTTCGGTTTCTCTCGAAAATGGAAGGTGGTAGATGCAGGCGACCATTGATGACATATCATAAGCTTCCCTATGAAATAAAAATTATCGATATCAGTCCGGTGTTTGGATCTGGGGAACTGGTCCTCTGATTTTGCCAATAATTTTAAATATGTAGTTATGCATTTATAGGTTTAAAAAGTTAATAATTATTTTCAGTTGTTTCGGCTATTATTTTATTTAGTTATGAGATTTAGATAACAATCTGTATTTTTTTCCAATAACAGTGCGGTACACTTTATTTGCTACGAGATTTATGTTTTTAATTCTTCATTTTCTATTTTTGCTTGTCGTTCCGTCAGACAATTCTTACTGCACCGACATTATTCAAATAGCTAATTATTCCAAATAATTATTTATTATAATTGAATTCGCTAATTAATAATTAATTACCTTTAAATAAATATTGTGTTTTATTGTATTAGAGAAATTTCGCTTGCCCCCCCGTCGGAGATGTCTTGCCTCCCCGTCGGAAAATTTCTGGCGCGGCCTCTGAGACTAGTTATTTTCGAGACTCCGCTACAGAAATACGAAAATAAAAATTAAAAATTGCCTCCTCTGACAAAAATATGTTCAGTTTCCTAGATTATTACCCGTTTTTATTTCTAAAGCAGGCTTTAGAACTATTTATCATGGCGGAATTTTACTATTAGAATTTTACAGCATTATTACACATTTTTTCGAAAAGAAATCTTTCAGGTCAACTTTTTTTCTGAAAAGTAAACTTATTTACTTACTCATTTATTGTTTTTGTTTGTATTGCTACACGCAAATTTTACCAGAGAAAATAATTTAGCTTCCATAAAATTGTCGATTACTGTTTTTCTCAACTTTTGATTATTTGTACATTTTACGGAAATACGGTGACCATTAATTACTGTTAAAATCAACTGCTGAAAAACATAAGTTAAAAGCTGCAAACAAGACTTCTAAATAAGATTTTGAAATAAAGATAAATCCTCGACATATTTAAATTCAATTAAAAAAACAATTATTGTTCCAATGATTGTAAAATTAGAAACCGCTTGAGATGCATCTGATTTTTAAAAAACTTTCCTGGTGTTGTGCGAGTTCTAATTTTTTGCTGAAAGTGCTATATTGAATTTAGTATATACAAATTATGAAATTAATCAGAAGATATTAAATGTGGCTTGCCAACTGATAAGTTGATATGCTGTCAGATATGCACAACAGAACGGAGTACCGCGAGGATGCGAAGCGTCCGATGCACATCCACATCTAGCTAATGAATGGGCTTCTAATTAAATTAAAGTTTAAAAAATTCAAATAAGAGATTTAAAATTAGATGAATTAGAACAGGGAGAGATAATTTAAGCAGGGGGATAAGTTGCATAAGAAATTTTAGCGGAAAACACTGCGAAACGCTAGTGTGGTGTGGAATTTTGGTATAAGGGTATTTTCCGCGTCCGGATCCGTATTTTCATTAAGGTTACAGTGCTGCAACTAGGAGAAAATAAAATAGAAGGCAAATAAGGTCTAAAAAGATGGAGAGAAACGAAATTTAGCATGAAAATGGCGATGGAATTAAGTTATGAGCTCTCGGATATAAGCGCGGTTTTTTCCAACGTGGCGGTTTAATGAGGTCGAAACGTAAAAATTTTTGAGGATTTTACGGATCCAGATTTGCATCGAATGTTCTTACAGCCCGACGTTTTTTAATTATCGGGAAATTTTCATATGTGAAGTCTAGTATCTCTCTGGGTCTCTTGCGAGAACTCGGAACAGATATGCACAAGAGTATCTCTTAGACTCAGTAAGATTTTTCGCTCTATTTGAATAAAATGATGAACATTTTAGCTGTAGATAGTAAAAAGTTTCCTCACCAGGAATGCGTTTTTTTTTTAATTGTGTTTTAACTGAAAAAAAGAAGATGTATTTTTTAAAACTCCATAATTGCACTGAGATTCTCTTTGCGTTATCTTTACTTCATTAGCTCCTCAGAAGTGGAAATTCGGAGGGGGGAAAGGGGGAGAGAGAAGCTACGGTCTTTAACCTTTTATACTGTCGCACGGCATTTTAAAATAGGAGATTTATTTTTAAATATTAAACTATCAATAGATTTCGTTGCAAAAATAAAAAATTTTAATAATGAAATTTTAAACCTTTTCAACAACGGTGTTTACAGTTTTGCTAGCCACAAACGCCACATATAACTGTGCCTCACATATACACAAACGAGGTTAATTTGTCACAAAGTTAGTATAATACATGGCTTACCTCGTTTCACAAGGCAAGTTAGAACCAAAACAACTGCCTTCTTTTCTTCATATTTAAAAATAAGCTTGTAATTTAAAGATATTATTTTTCAAAATATATTTTTTTCTAATTAATCGAATTACTTGATTCTTTAATGTGCTCTAAGCGCGTTTCTTTTCATGAAATATTTGAAAAAATAAAATTAATTAATTTCAATATCAATACAAAATTAATTAATGTGTAGGGGCGCATACTTGAATAAACCTGAATAGCCTACCGATATTCGAAAAAAAGGTTACGACTCTTTTTGTTTATAATTCATTCTTTCTTTCACTTTTTCAACATTAACACCGCATTTTTCTCACATTGATATCTATAAAAACTTGTCTTGAGGGTAATTCTCTCATATTCTCAGTGAACACTCATTTAGAGTTGTGCAAAAATAAGATGATGTATATTTGAGATATTTATGATAGCGATTTTTTGCCGAAAAAGACTCATTGCCAGGGTGATAATAGAAGGCTGTTTCAGAAAGCATTGTTTGGGTGTTCACAATTCTCCTAGGGGCTCCCGAGATGACTGATTACTTTTCTTTGTAAAATGTCTGAAGTTGAAAGAAGTTTCCGACTGATAAAAGCAACCACCTTTTCCCTGACGGATTTGTTGCTTTTTTCATAGTCTTTAGTTTATTTGTCCGCTCTATAAGTGTGTCTCTACTGATAAGATCGATCTACTTACCAGAATTATCTGTCGATTGCAGAAATGAATAATAACTGGTCAAAGTTTATGGATTAGCTTTCTTTTTAAAATAAGCCAAATTTTACAGCACAGACCTACGGAAATTTTAATGACTGGGTAAAAAATAATTCAGAAACTTCTTTGAAAGCATATAGATGAACTAATCGAGATTCCTCCTAAACTGATAGAGTAGAATTCTTATCAGTAGCCAGAAAAGCATTTCACTCACAAGACTTTGTCCAGTCCCGATAGTTCTAACCACAAATGACCATCAATGGCTCCCCTTTCATTTTTGACAAATGACCGCGCAGCGGGTGTCCCCCCTTTCTGGCATTGCGGTGAAAGAAAGGATGATTCCATTCTGTTTCTGTGAACGAAAAACTACCCCGGGCTTTGAGGGAACCAAATTCTCACTCCAGCCGGGCTCAGAGAGTTAAAATACGGTTATGAAAAATTGTCCGGCGGCTGTACGTGACTGCAATCCACCAAGCAGGAAAATAAAAAATAAATGACTCTGTATTCCACGAATATGTCAGAGAACAAAACGTAGAACAGGCATCAGGACCAATCAGAACTTTTATAATTTATTAACACAAGTATAAAACACTTCGTAATAAATATAAGTTAACCAATCAATGTCCATCAGCTCACAAACTTTCACTATGGTCAAGGCTACAAGGACGATTCATTCCTTGTTGGAGTAGGTTGCATTTTATATCTCATCCGGAAGGATGTGATGTGATATAGAAATTCTCTAAATTTCCGTCCCAATTAGAGACAGGACCACGATTCTTGAATTTTCTAAAATCTTCGTTCTTTTGCCAAATTTATCGCCAAGTTTTCAGCAAAGTTATTTGACATCAATGACTTGGCTTCCAGCGCAACTCTCCGATTAAACTGTATTTCTTGTCGTAACATTAGCATGTCAGGGGAAAATGTGTACAGCATCTAAGCAATAATACTTACACTTGCTGTTGATCTTTTGGACACTAGTGCACAATTATACAAACAAGGGAAATAAGCTATTCATGATTTGGATATGAATGTATTCACGAACTCTATGAATAATGTTACGCAACCGCATCTATGTTGATAATATTATTGTGAATGTGTATGCCGTTAAATTTGTGTTGCACATTTTACCTGGGGTATATTTTTTTTGAAAAATTCACTTACTTGCGAATCGATGTGCTAAAGCAAAACTGACTTTCACCATTCTAGAATTAACTTCGGTATGAAATTTGTTTGAAACATTGACGGTTTTCTAAGGAAATCAGTCCCCATCGGGGGAACACCGTGAGTTCGCGGAGGAGAGGCTGCCGTATAAGTAGGCAGGCTCTCGTCAACCCGATGGTACAATATTGGTGGTGTGGATCTTTGGGCCCACTTCCGAAGAAGGGTCGTACCACGGTAAAACGGGGAGTTGCTGCATGAGCCGCTCGTAATGGGGCTATTATGCAGGAACCACAGTGCCCGACTATCTGTTGCGGCGGCAGGTCTTTCAGTTGTTTGACCGGATGCTTAGGCAGTGCTGGGTGATGCTCTTTGATCTTGGTCTAAGGAAATCAGTCAGTCTACAATTAGTGATCAAAAATAGTTGATATTCCAAAGGACGTATATAAAACCTACAGAGAAAGAAGAGAGAAAAAGTTTACTTCAGAATTATATTATTTAGGCTGTAAAATTAATAATGTATCAAAAGAAATCAGATATTCTTAAATTTAACAATCGTCGAAAAACGTTAAAAACTCAATAAAAATAATGGCCATAGGAATTGAAATAACTGTTTACATCGTTGTAAACAGCTATTTACAATCCTTTAGACGATAGTAAAACTCTCGCGTCAAAGTGACGTAGTCCGATTAGTTCCCACTGTCGCATATTTGTGGCGTACTGTCTATGTGAAATGCAATGTTAAAAAAGTTTCCGTTAGTGTCTATATGAGAGTGAGACCTCTGTATCTGTTTCTCTGTGATCAAACCTAACATTTAAATATACATAAATACGTTTTTTAAAGATTTAACACTATTTTAACACATACATTTATTTACTTTTTTTTAATAAATTGAACGTGAAATGCTGAAATCACATTTATCTGGCTTTAATTTAAAACTTTGACTTTTATATTTGAGCTGGTAAAGACAAATTTGTTTTCTCCTTTGATATGGTTTATTTATTACCCACGCCGACCCACTCACACATAGGGTGAGGAGTGTTTTATCGGTTGGCTTGGAAGAGTACAAACAAAAAAATATTCCATTGTATTAACAGTAAAAAAATTCAAATTAAATAAAGAATAAAAATTAAATCATCACAAGAAATAATTTATGTAATACAAAGACAGACATTTATTCATACAATGACATTAAATTCAGTGGCATCAAATCAAGACTATTCGTGAGGGAACCCCAGCCAAAAAAAAAGGGAAAAAAGCTCAATGTGTAACTAACTAATATACAAATGTCAATTTCAACACGAGTATAAATATATGTTTAAAAAGTATGTTCTTTTTTTCCGAAAGGAAATGCCCCAAAAAAGGCTTAATCGTCAAAAATCAATCCGTAATCAAAGAATTGCATATATGTCTTGAAATTTCAATTATATGAAAAACTCTTTTTGAAAGTAACGAATTTTTGCCGAACATTTCATCCAAATGAGTCTTCGGCAGGAATGGCCAAATGGAAACTATCAGCGTGATTCTAATGAAACACAAATTGTTCAGCATCGCCTATCTTCAAAAAGGACGATTTTGACAATTTTAAACGTTAAACCTGAAAATATATGATGGTAATGGGGTTTGATTTGCTATAAAGTTAATTAATGATTAATCAGTAATAAGCAATTTAATATCAATGCTGGGCAAGAACTCACCCGCACCGGTTTCGAAATCACTACAATGAATGCTCCAATCACAAAATATGTCTCATTTGCAAAATTTTTAATGAAGGGATAAGAGAGAGGGACAAGTTAATTTAAAATTTCCCAACAATCTGCAGCAATCTTGGCAAATTGATCGGCCATTTCATTTCTTGGGATTCCAACATGTGCACTCACCCAGATTACTCTGAATTTGATATGGTTAAATTATCAAAAGCTATGTCAACTATCACTTTATCTAGTGAATCCTTTTATTTTAAAAATTCATTTACAAAGAGCTTCCCTATCGTGGTCGCTTTTGTATATGTGACACCCTTGCATTATTCTAGAGTTAACGCATGAAGCTGATCTAATTTACCACTATTTTAATAGAAACATTTCTCATTTAAAATTTTAAAAATCTGTAGCCCTGATCTTCGTTCATATAACGCATGGATTTTTGTACCCTGGCTGATAACCACATATTGTTACCATCATTTGATATTGGTAAATTTTTGAAACCTATGTGCTTCTCACCTGTTTTAAAGTATACAACTACTTTTCGGGATGCACTATAGATATTTGAATAAAGTCGCCCATTCAATAATAGCTTGAAAAGAGGTGCGGAAGTGTTTTATTTCTTCTGCGTATAATTGCTTTCGACTTACGTACGTCCAATACTATATTCCATTGCGTCACACTTTCTTTAATGAATGAATTCTTAATTATCTCGCTGAAGCAAAAAATTCAGTGGGAATAATCTGGAATAAATAAATTTTTCAAAGCTTTCAGCAGCTGAACT